>JAIUJM010000015.1:0-78668 GCA_026262225.1 Inosperma sp. D86
GCGTATATTTGTCTGGCTGTTCGACTGGTTGTCCATATTGGATCAATCTTTGTCCCATCTGCCTCTTGCGCTGTTGTTGAAGCCATTATAATTTGCACATACACCTCACAATCTGGCGATCGGAGTGTCGATATAAGGCTTCAATCATTTGTGTTGATCATCAACAGGGCATTATTGATCCGAATGTGTTTGTGTATTTCTCTGTTGCTTGCACCATCTACGGAGCACACGGAAGCATGTTGACTACAGATGGCCCTCCAGTTAGTGCATTATGCGATTTGCCTGTAAAAAAGTTTCCTTATCTTTCTTTCTTTCTTTATCTCAAGGGCATCATTTATTCCATACCCTCGTCTTCATTCGTATTGGCGGTGAATTTGTGCTCATTATATCATAAACACGTTCTGTGTAATAATGGGAGATCCTCCTCGATGCGAATTTAACAGCTCTTATATCTTTATAAATTTGAAATGAGCTTTGTGAAGTGGCCCATATATGCTTACAAAAGCGGGTTAGTTTTCCTCACAAAGTATACTCTCTGGACATCATATTTGGAATTTTTGGAACCTCTGGCTGATCACAGACGAAGCACGCCACAAGACGGGGCAATCTGTTAAGATAAGCAAAATGGCACCAATTGCATCCTCTTTCATTGTCAATGGAAAAAGCAGGATTGCCAAGATTTTCCTGGGGAAGATATCATCACAAATGAGGAACAGTTGGAGATGTGTTGCTGGTACGAAACAAAGGTCCACCACTAGGGAATCGCAGTTGTTCCTCCTATATTCTTGGCATAAATATGGAACACGGTCTAAGCGTTGCATCTACAATTGCTTGAGTCTTTGTCCTTTATTTTCAAGCTTCTTCTTCTGATCTCTGAACGTGGCAGTGAACTGCTCCTTTGTTGCTTTTCTCTCCGTCCTCCTAGCCTGCTTCTCTTGTTTGACAGCAGTCTTGCGAGCCTGTTTTTCCTCTTTCGTTTCATTGCGAGGCCGTGTGACAGTTTTGTGAGCCGCTGGTTGCCGCTATGAGTCGGGGCAGAGTCCTAAAATTTGAAAAAAACTTGCCTATTTCCTCCTCTGATCTCTCTGATTTCTTGGGTTGGGTCGATGAGGTGACTTGCTGTGATATTGATGAAGGAATTGATGGGAGTCCGGTTCTATAATCCAACTGTATTTTGGGTACAGGTTTGGAGTCCCGGGCGCGGATGAGACGCGGGTGGTTCTCCAAGTTCGTGTAAGTGGCTACAAACCAATATGAGAGTCAGAAAATCAAGAAAATGAGCCAACGCACTTAAAATAGTTTCGCAGTCCCATGTGTCGTTTTTATCTTCAGCACTGCAGAGCTCAAGGGCTTCATCATCATCGATATATGGGTCGATTCGAATCTTTTGATCTTCAGCCATAGCTTGGCGTAAGGCCCTCAGCTTTTCAGGACCGGTCTCTCCCTCAAGTTTAGGCTTCATTCTACGCCCAAGGATCTCATAATCATTGAGGAATTGATCCACCATGGAATCAAAATCGTCCCGAGATGTAATGAGCTCTGGTGTTCCATCAGCTTGGTTTTCATCTTCTGACAAGTCTTCTTCGTCATGGCCCTCGACATATTCTTTTATCATTATCTACAGATGCAAAATATAAGATAACAGAAAAGATCCCAGTGTAAACGAGTACCTGATCGAACCGTTCGTCTAGTGTTTCTAACGCCTCGTTGCGATACATCGAAGAGCTGCTCATGCTGTAACCAGAGGAGACCACACTACAACCTTTCCTTCTCCTTTTCTTGCCACCAAGCACGGATATTGTTGATAGAAAACCCACAGTATCAGCTCCCTCAGAGTGACCATCATCGGTACTAAAATCATCGTCCTTTTGAGCCTTCTTGAAAGCAGCAAATCGCTTTTCCCAGCTTTCATCTATGTTCGATGATTCCTCGCTGTCTTCTATCCCCTCTTCTCGGAATTCAAAGTACACTTCCTCGTCTGCGCCTTTTTCTCCTTCAGCCACAAGCTCCTTAAAGAAATCATCATCCAGATCGTCGTCAACGTAAGCGTCATCGTCCAGGGCTTCGAGAACTTGCCGGAGATGGTTGTCCATGTCAGGCTGAAAGCCAGATATGCTGTCTGGGATTGGTTGCTCAGACTCAAAGTTCCTAGGGAGTTCGTGTGTTGACGCTAGTACACCTTCTGGTAACTCCAAAGAATCAATTTTATTTCCCGATTTTGGTTGGGTTTTCTGCCGTTGTTTCGAAGCCATGGGGGCTTCAATCAGAACGCTCTCCACGCCATCTTCTTGTAATCCAACTGGCCGAAGATGTTGCATATAATCGTATTCCGTGTCATCGTAGTATATGCCATACAAACTGGCTTCACCAATATTTGAATGAGCAGAGATTTCCTCTGGGGTCAAAGTAGACTCAAGGTCCGCTCTCGATTTGCCCTGATGAAAGTTAGTTAGCAAATCAGCAAAACCATAAATCCGAGTTATATGGTTTACTCTTTTTTCGATCGGTTTGAGAACATGAGCACTGGCTTCTGGATCATTTATTAGCGGGTCCCTTTGCGACCGATGTACTAGCTGGAAATGTTTCACGCCTGGTCGACGGAAAATGGATTTTGAGGGCATGATGGTTGACGAGATCGAAATAGCACGATTACATAAGCCAGTGGTTTGTCTATGACTGACCATCACCTTCCTACTTGACTCTGCCCATCTTTGTCAAATTCTCCTTCCTTCGGTTGGGTATAGGGTCTTAGCTGATCATTTTACCATATTACGCGGCATGGACGCAAGAGCGGCACTACAACGCGAACACATTCGTCGTGGTTTCTCCATATAAGTCACTGTTCCTCATGTCAAAGGTTAACTGTTGGTCTTGACAATTCTTTCGTATTTACTAGTCATCAAAAAGTTGTTCTCGAGATAGACTTCTCAGGCGCTCTTTGGGTACGGCTTTTGTGGGTTGTCTGTTATGCTAGCTGAATCTTAAAAAAAGGGCTACACCGAGATCACAATCGTGCCCACTAGCAACGAACTTAGGACGCTATACCTTCATTCCAGGCAGTGTGGTATGGGTGTAAAGATTTACATGGAACTCTGCTGAATACTTGGAATTACAGCTATTCACAATGTGACAGTTGGTGGCCACCCAGCGACCTTCACGCATCATGATCCACTTGCCAATATTTCAATGCCTGGACAAGCCGAATCGCAAGACTGCCACCGACATCCAGAGCTCAAACGTATAATATACTCAGCACTTAACGAAAGTGATGAAGGGGAGCTGGCCATTGCGATTCCTGCCGAGGTGGCTCTAAAGCAGTCAACTCAGTCTTCATCCTCCTTTCTGTATGGACGTGATGGTGCGTTATTTAACCCTTTTCCTGTATTCGCCTGTGACAGTCATCATCTTCTTAAGTGTCTACACCAGAGCCTCAGACGCCTGGTTTATACCCATCGGCTTCATCTGCCCCAGAATATGCTCCTATCGTCGTGCGTATTGCGTACAGCCTCCGTAATCCCGTTGATGGTGTGGAATTTGTTTTGCCTAGTGATTCGTATCCATTTGTGAGTTGGATTTTATGGTAATTATACATTTGGTTTTACGTTGTCTTTAGCGTGTTCCTCATGCTTATACAACGCCTTCATCTCCTGATGCTGCAAGATGCTGGGTTCCTTGTATCGATAATTTATGGGAAAAGTGTACATGGGAGTTTGTGTTTGTTGTCCCGCGTTACCTGGAGGAGCGGGACATACGGCAGGATGAGGATGAGACGTGCGACTCTATGCCCACCATCGTCGTGTGCAGTGGTGACCTTGTTGAGCAGGTGTGCTTACTCCGCTATTTCTAAAGATGAAATTAAAAATTATTCAGGTAGCCCACCCCAACAACTCCAATAAGACCATATTCCTCTTTACCCTGGCGGTGCTAACATCGGTACAACATATTGCATTTGCTGCGGGTCCATTCCATCTCCTGTCAATTCCACCAGAGAGCAGTTCAGAAGAGCCTTCTGGGTCTTCTTCTCAACCGCTTATATACGCCTTTTGCCTTCCAGGCCAGGAGCACTACGTGACGTCGACCACGTCCAGTCTTCGTTCTGCTATGTTCTTTTATACTTCGGAATTTGGTTCTTATCCTTTCGGCTCATATAAGCTGGTTTTCGTTGATCAATTGCCCACGCAACGGTTCGATAGTGCATCATTGTGCTTGATCTCCACGGATCTTCTTCATGGAGAAGATGCGATTGAACAAGCCGTCGAGACACGCCAAGCTGTCGGTCACGCTCTTGCCTGCCAGTGGGCCGGAATCAACATCATTCCGAAGACTTGGTCTGATTTATGGCTTGTAAACGGTTTGGCGTTATACATCACCGGTTTGTTCATGCGCAAGTTGTTCGGTAACAATGATTACCGCTTTCGCTTGAAAAAGGACATGCAGCGAGTCCTTGAATGGGACGTAGGTTCGATGCCCCCAATTTGCCAACCACAATCATTGGAGCCTCCGGATGCAGCTATACTTCCATTTGTCAACTTAAAATCTCCACTGGTTTTATACATCCTCGACCGCAAGTTAGGCAAGTCGGGAACTTCGTTGGGACTTAGTCGCGTTTTGCCGAAGCTCTTTCTGTCCGCAATAAGTGGCGAGCTTCAGAACAATGCCCTCTCGACGCATACATTTCTGAGGATGTGTAGGAAAGTTAGCGGCGTTGACCTCCGAACCTTCGCGGAGCAGTGGATATATGGCAGTGGATGCCCTTCCTTCGGTTTCTCGGCCTCGTTCAACCGGAAGAAGATGGCTGTTGAGATCACCATGCGTCAAGAATGCCCTGCATACGTAGCACTGGAACACAACGAAATTTCCAAGTGTTTGAACAAACCGGTTCCATTTTTCGAGGTATAAGGCTGTCCTCGACTTACTTCTTCAATCTTACACTATTTGACAGGGTCAAATGACTATTCGGATTCATGAAGCTGACGGAACACCTTACGAACATGTCTTGGATATTCGTAGTCCATTCAAACGATATGAGGTACCGTTCAACACCAAGTATAAAAGGGTTCGTAGGAACACTAAACGGTATCTTGCTCGGCAAGCGGCGGCTCAAGCTGCAGCTGAAGGTGATGCAGAAGCTGCTGAGGCAATCGGCATGATCGACATTGGGTTCGGGCTCGACATTTGGGAAAAGGAGCAGGAGCGTGAGAATTGGAAAGTAGCCGACTGGACAGAAGAAGACGAGGCCGTTATGTCTGGCGCAACGTATGAGTGGATCCGGATGGACGCCGATTTCGAATGGATCGCTCAGATCAAGTTCGAGCAACCAGATTTCATGTGGGTATCTCAACTGCAGCGAGATAGGGATGTAGTTGCTCAACTTGAAGTACGTTGTCTTTTGTAGTTTCCGAGTCCTATCTTACATTTTGATTTCACCAGGCCGTTTATGCGCTCGCCGAAAAACCCACGGCTATTGTTTCGAGTACCATGACCAAGACTGTCCTTGTCTCGAATTACTACTACAGAATCCGTTGCGAAGCGGCAGCCGCATTGGTCAATGTGATTGCATTGCCTATCTCTCTTGGCCTATGATCACTAATGTTTCTTATTGCTTAGTGTGCTGTGCATAAACTGGATTTCTTGGGCCTCTTCCATCTCTTCAAGCTTTTTCTCCGGTATTGCTATGATCCTGAAGACCCTAATCAAGACCTATTTGTCCACAAATATGTACCGAAGCCCAATGACTTCTCTGACATTGCTGACTATTTTGTACGAAAGGTATTATGTTGTGATAACCAATGGGATTATTGTCATTTATTTGTCAATTCCAGACTCTGGTCACTGCTATTTCTCGCATTCGTTTTGACACAGGCAAAACACCTTCGGTTGTACGACAGTTCTTCATCGACCAGCTTCGTTATAATGACAATACATCTAATCCTGTAATTATCGGATTTCACTATCACAAGGAAATACTGATGTTTTCTTCAGTTCTCCGATGGCTTTTATATAAGCACCATCATATCTGCGGCTGCCCACGCTAATGTCTCAATTGCGCCTCCAGAACGTGGTGAACTCTTACCAACCGAAACCAGAAGCGACTACTCTCTTGAAGACATTGACCTTGTCAAGCAAACTCGTACCGAAGTTGATCGATATCGCAGCATGGACAGGTTAATCCCTTCCCCGCATAATATTGTGACAATTGCTGCATTGGAGGTCCATCTCATTACTCTTTCCACTGGTATCACCGCTAATATTGTCTTGTAGTTCTATATGATTCTCGGCGTAGCTAACCTCCTCCCCAGCCATCCGAGGGTATTCTTCCCCTTCACACGGTAAGAAATCACTTAAGCCATATCTTTAGTGTACATTGAGCAATATACAGAGAGGGCAATTATACGCAAGTTCGCATTGCGGCATTCGATGGTCTGTTCCTCACCAAGTGGTATTCACCTCAAATTATGAAGTATATCTTCGCTGTGATGGCGCATGACTCCTCAAGAGCTGTGCGACGTCAGGTAGCTCGCAACGCCTGCTATAGTTTAGCGGTGCTTATTCAAATGGGTGAAATGAAGGCATCTCTGAAGGACTCAGAGTCGCTACTCATCGAAGAAGATGGTAACTCCCAGGAGAGGTTGAAAGAGGCCAAGAAAAGTGAGATGGAGACCATGATCAAGGTCCTTCGCAAGGACCGAGAAGTAGGCAAGAACGAGGTTCTCCGGGAATTTCTCATGCCCATTGCTTTGTATGTTTTGCTTATTTGTTTTGCTCTTTTTCTTACATTATCCCTGCAGAAACGTGGATGTTGATCACGAAGTTCGGTGGTGCATTCTAAAACTTGCTGATCTCCTCATACGGCCAGTGGAAGAAGCCCCTCCTTCAGTCAAGATTCACATTCCGAGCACTCCAGTGCTTGAAAGTCCACCCACCTTACCTGTCGGCAGAGTTAATCCACCTAAGGTTGGCCGTGTCATCAAGTCTGGTGGCCCCCCAACGAAGAAGCCTAGTCTGACTTTTAATCCTCCTGCCAAATTGAAGTTGCCAGCAAGCCCTGCGGTCGATGTTGTTCCTCAAAAATTCATGCCGACTATAGTGACGGAGCCTGCAAAGAGGGCTGTCAATTTTGTTACTCCTGATGTACCACCGAAAGTGAAGATATCTAAGGCGGCCGCCAAGCCACCTCCCAAAGGCAGTGCCAAGCCCAACAAGTCTGCCCATGTACCAAAACCTCAGTCTGGTGGCATGTCGGTGAATGATCTCCGTGCTTCCCGCAATGCTTTAAAAAAGCTGCAATCAAATAAGCATGCCCGCATATTCCTTCAACCTGTTGATCCTATTCGAGATCATGCTCCGAGGTCAGTCTTATTCCTTCATTTTGAGTAGGAGTTGTTGATCCCTGGTTTAGCTACTTTGATGTTATCAAGGACCCCATGGATCTTTGCACAATGGGAGCAAAGTTAGCAGACGGGATGTACAAAGATCGATTTGCATTTCAAGATGACTTTCGTCTAATGATATCAAATGCGAAGCGATATAACACTCCAGGCAGCTATGCGCACAATGAGGCCATTGCTTTGGAGACATTCTTTGAGAAACGTTTGTGATCTTTCTATTTGATGACTGTATTTACGCTAATATTGTTGTAGTATGGGCAGTGATCAACAAGACACTAGAAGCTGCAGATAAGGGTCGTCCAGTCGTCGTTTCTCCATCTAAGCAGGCCCTAAAACCCGTTCCTCCTCGCATATTGCCCCCTGCCACGGTCCCCGCCACTGTCTCGATCATGCCTCAAAAATTGGATTCCTCGCAAGCGCCGTCACCCTCAACCTCCCGCCCAATCATCAAACTCAAGGTTGCATCACAAAGCAAACCCGCTGAGCAACCTCAGCAAGTCCCTAAGCCACAAAAGAAACCCAAACTGACTGATTCACCGTCCAGTCTCATTCTCGATGCTCCTCCAGGGCCTCCCCCTCCATATGTTGATGATGGGTCTCATGACATTCTTCAGGAGGTACTCGCTATGGAACGGGAAAGGGAACAAAGACAACGTGCCCAACTTGAAAAGGAGCGGTCTACTGTCGCTCTCACTGGAAAACGGAAGAAAGCTAATGATATTGACGAGGAAGAGATTCTCAGACTTGCAACGCCTGCCAAGAAGGAACGTCCTTCTCCTCCCGGTCCTTCTGGCATCAAGCTCCAAGTGGCTCACCCACCGTCAAATCCTCGGCTTCCCCCATTGCCCATCAAGGCCAAGAAGGAAAAACCGACCGAATTGCTACGGCCTTCCGCCAGTCGTTCTCCTGTTCCTTCCGTGAAGGGGAAAGAGAAGGAGGTTGTGGCTCTGGACCATGAGCCAACGCAAGGCAAACCACGCAAGCAAGCGCAGGGAACGCCTATAAACGAGAAGAAATGTAAAGACTTGTTGAAAACTCTGCTCAAGGTCCCAGAATCCCTCATTTTCAAACGACCAGTGGACCCTCTTCGTGATGGGTGCCCTACGTGAGTGCAGCTTGACCTCCGCCATTAATTATCCTTATGTGTATAAAGATATTACGATGAGATCAAGCATCCTATGGACTTCGGTACAATGACCACCAAGCTTGAACAAGGCCAGTATGAAACCATGGAGGCATTTAAGAAAGATGTCGAATTAACCTTTGCCAACTGTCGCCAATTCAATCGACCAGAAGACTATCCGACATCATGTGCTAACGTTGTTGAAAAGGTGTTCAAGAAGGAATGGCCGAAAGCGATGGAGCGCAAGCTTACTTGGCAGGAAAAACGTGGGCTTCAAGGGCTGATGACATCTCTCGTCAAAGAACCAGCGTAAGACATCTTTCCTCTTCTAGTCGCTCTTGAATAACAACCTTATGAACAGGTCCTGGGTATTTCGTGAACCCGTCGACCCAATTGCTTTGGGTATCCCACAGTACCACGACATCATTCCTAAGAAGGATGCCAGGGACCTTAAGACTATTCGTCTCAAATTGGATAATGACAAGTATGAAACGGCCGATGCGCTCGAAGTGGATTTGGACTTGATGGTGGACAACGCTATCAAATTCAATGGCGCTGATTCCGATGTTGGTCTTGTAGCTATCAAGACAAAAGAACTCTATCACAAATTGCTTTCCGACTGGAAGTCTGGTCTTTCTAAGAAACGGAAGGACACTGATCAAGCAACTCCTCAACCAGCCAAGAAAGTTAAAACTGGGTGATAGTTGTTTCTATATTACACTTTTACAATAATTATTCGTCATTCATCATTCCATCATGCAATATCATGGCTCCAAAATACAATGTAGCATAATTAATTGTACAGCAGTCCTTACCAATCTGGCCAAATTTCTGAGAGAATAGAATCTTCTTCTGATGCATCTGCTTGTTTCATCCATCTGTCAGGAACCTACAGTGACTTCTTTCAAGAAATGCTGAGGGCGAAACAATGACAACTGACCAATGGGAAATAGCGTTCCATCGCACTGAGAAAGCGTTGCCTGTATTGGCGTGGTGTAACAATTGTCGGTTCCCCACGTCCTGCCACTCCTAAATCTTTCACCCAGCTCTCCAACTTTTTATCCCATGTGTAGGTGCGGATGTAATCTGCACGGGATTCAACGGCAAAAAGAAATACATTAATAAATCCTTACCCACGATGCCAACAACCAACTCATTCTTGTTGCTGTCGACCTGAAATTCCACATCATCAGCACATCATATACTAACCGCAACAAAGACAACCCACTCCACAGACCAAGGAATAATCCATAACATTTATGTCTGCTAAGAATTTGCTGTCGTTATATAACGCACCACGTAATATTCGCTTAGAGTGTTCACGAATATAATATGGGTTGTGATTTGAAGCTGTGAATATGGCACTATTAGGGTTACGCGAGATGGATGGGACTGGTTACTATTATTACCTTCAACTAGGTTTTCATCAAGAAGAACTTCGTTCTCTCGCCCAGTCGACTGAACATGTCGGTTTCGAGTAGAACCTTTGAGATCATAAATCTGCCACAACAGAAAAGTGGATTCGCAACGAATGAATATGTATTTCTAAGCTTACCCTGCTGAAGCGCCTATCATAGAAAAGATTTTCCATGACTAGTAGGTTCATTTGGGTAGATTTTGATTTTCCTGATGTCTTGTCTTTGCCCATTTTCTTGAAAGTAAGCTTGTAGCATCCGAAAACCTTGGCCAAAAGTGTGGGACGCTTCAAGATGGCTAAATGACAGCCATGCATTAAGAGATAAAACTCACATTAGAATGAACTGATGAAGACATGTAGTCAAAGTAAGCAGGAGCAAAAGTTTCCATGGCCTGTAATTCAGGTTTTGATAGTTCTTTTGCGATGAAGCGGTCATCTAGTAGACGTAAGTGGTAAATATGAGTAGGGGAGGTAATGACCTTACCTCTGGTCTTCAAGAAAGCGGAGCCAGATTTTCCTCCACTTGCGTTCCATTTTAAGCATCGAGAAAGGGATTCAATCATACTCTTTTCGCAGTCGTATGTGCGCCGTAGCGCATCGAATTGCTCCGGATACAATACGGTGCAGCTTATGGTTAGACCCCCACTCTCGATGGCTGAAACTATTTGAACACAGGCAATCATGCATCAAGAATGTAACTCACTAATAGCCCATGGAAGTTTGGACGAAGGTACTCGCAAATCTTCCGTCGGATCCGCAGAATCAACAGAGTCAACATTGACAACACCCCAGGTCGACGTAGATTCTGCCACTGAATGATCATCAGGCATAAAGGCTTCGCCTCCTTCGGTAAGCTTTGCCTCGCGAGCCGTCCGTTTCTCTGCGCGCGATTTCATAAGCATTTCACGATATTGTGGGGAACTTAATATGTTAAACCATAGTGCACCATGGATGGAAAACACTGATACTTACTTCAACGCCAATGCGATTATTGAGGTAGGCTCATCCAATCTCACAACCATAGAGGAGTCACGAAAGATATGTTCTGGGTCGTTCATGGGATCATCCCCCTCAATCGAGTTACGAGTTGGCTGCAACCAGAAACCAGACAATGCCTTTAAAAAGGAACCCCGTTCGGTCCCCAGGTCGATGTCAGAAGTTGGTGGGGTGAACCCCATGTCTTGTTTTGATTTGACAGTTTTCAGGAACGGAGAAGAGGGGAGAGCAATTTGTCCTGGGGGCAGAAGGCGGGCCTGTGTTTCGACGCTTGGCCCTTCGGGAACAGGCGAAGCCTGAGGGGGCTCGATAGATGTCTCTGATATTGTTGGTTGTTTCGGCTGAGTAGCAACTTCTGGCTCAGGCGGAAGGTGAGAAGTGACGGATTCAGAACTGGGGGGCTGCCGTTGCAGGATAGGAGGGGCAGGGCGGTCCTCATCGTTCCCATCATCTTCATCATCCGCTTCACTGGACGAGTTAGAACTCTCCGAATCATCGGCAATGGCATCCTTTACTGAATCAAGGACCTCCACTTTTGCGCGAGCGTAAACAACTGGTCGGGCGGGCCTTGACCGAATCACAGCATATCGACCTTTAGATCGCTCAGCTTCACGACCTAGACGTTCAAAGTGCCGGGCAATAGTCGTCACCTTGTTACCTGCAGCTGCAGAAGACCTTCGGAAGGTTCTATTGCCAGGCGTTGTAGGGGTTCGAGGTTGTGGCTTGTCCTTTGAGCGGCTGACAATTCTTGTCTTCGTTGATTTCGGATTTTGGAGATTTGATTTTTCACTATATGGGGATGAGGGGCGACTTATAAGGGAATCCTTCAAAGGATGGGTCCGCTTCTCAGGTGAAGGGCGTCTTGACGACTCGTGCGATTCAACTGCACCTGCCTGACCAGAAATGCGACTGGAAGTATTGTAAAGTGATTTACGCGAATGATTAAGATGGCGTGGTGCAACATTGGCCGCATAACCCTGTTCAAAATCAGAGGTTGACACTTTCCGTGGTAGGATACGGTGCCGGTTCTTCGTTCGCGCCATGCCTGAACGGATAGTGACATGGGTAGGGTACTCTTGTTCACTTTCAGAAACCACAGGAGGTGCCAAGGCTGTTTGGGCTAAATCCTCAACACCTTGAGCTGGCAGATAATCTTGATACTTTTTCACAAGTTCTGCCACTGAGACATTTTGCAAAGTGCGCCTTGGCAATCGTGATGCTCTACGAGATGGGTTGTCTGCACTTGCAGTAGTCATCTGGTACGAATAAGAATGGGGCATTTGACAGCAGCGAAGCGTGGAATGGCGCATACCTTTAAAATGGGCGGGACAACCCCATCTAATACGGAGTCTTCTCGAGGAGCACCGATGGTTGAATCGCTGTCTGGGTCTGATCTTGGTTGATCTTCGCTGGTTGTCGTTTCTGGAGTTCGGACCTTGGTAGATGAAGTATTATCAACCTCGATTGTGGGCTTCTCCGGGACCTCCTCCCCTGCTTTGACTTCTTTCTCTCCGACGGCCTCTGATTCAGATGCTTCCGAAGCAGAAGAAGCAAAAGTCCCTCTTTGTGGCTTTATTAAGACCTCGTCTGTTTCTATGATATTGGTTGGTGGGTGAGAAGTATCAAAAGTACCCGCTAGGTCATATCTCCGAGGCCACATCTGTCGAACGGATCCAAATGTGGAGGTTCGCTTGCTGTCTTTAGCATGGGGCGGACGTGGTTTGGGAAGCCTATCGAAATCCTGCTGCCAGGCAACAATCTTATCCTGCCTGTAGGCATGAATTTGATTTAAGGCGAGTGTATCTGTAGGTGCAGAATCTCGATAGACTTGGTTAATTAAGCCGCCGATCTCCTCGCGTTCCGTTTCGGCCCTTGTGATAAGAGCATTCGTATCCGCTAACAAGTGTGCGTCTGCTTCTTCATCACCAGTTGCTGCCTCTATACTGATAAGTTTCAAGTCATCGATGAGATCAGTGTACCATGTCAAGTTGCGATACTGCAAACGCTCGAATTCCCCATTCTTGATTTCAAGTTGGGTTTCGGGTCGCACTCGAATACGGAAAGGGGGATAAACAAGTTCGTGGCATTGTATTGGCTCTGCCTGGAAACGAACAGTCATACCCTTGAATGCAAAGTAACGAATATGGTGCTGGTAAATATTGTGCTGACATCCTGCACCTTGGACCAACATGACCTCTGCCGGATAAAAATGAAGTTCTAGGAATTTTGCGAAGGAATACCTCTGCATCTCCTCCGAGACGGGGATGAACGGAGTAGCCGTCCCACATATACGACATGCGCTCCAAGTTGTAACGAGCTCCGGAGCTGGATAAAAGGTCGATCTGCTAACGATGGGGCCATTCCATTTCTCGACGCCAACAAACAACCTCGTCTCGTTATGAGTGTAGACCTTGCCATGCCGATGCAATGGTTGGTCGCAGCCCTTGCCAGTGCAGGCGACCTTTGGATCCAAAAATTGAACAATGAAGTCATTCACAGACTTTTCGATAAACTGGCCAAGAGTCATGTCGTTTTCGCCATAAAATTTGATATATCGCAGCCGTGGTGCAAAGCATGGCTGTAATTCTGAGGAATCAGGGCCGAGAACAGTGTGTTCTCGCAGATGAATACACTGGTACTTCTCGACCACAAAGTCATCAGCATTTTTGCGGAGATACCATTCCCAAATCCGGCGGAATTCCTCATGTTGCCATTTCAGGAGAGAGTAGTTGCTTTGATGGTGGATGTCCACAGCAGTTATGAGGCGTTCTTGCTCGTTAGAAGGAAAAGCAGAACCCAGAAGTGTCAGCCCGCTGGAAGAATAGGTCGATTTTTTGTTGAATGTAAAATAGGAATTCCCGTCATCCGAAGCATTGGAAGGTGGCAATCCATCCGTTAGATTCATCGAAGACACCGAGAGTGCGTCGATCTGTGCCACAATCTCATCTCGCTCACTTGTTCTCTTGGGCTCGGGTGAGTGCGAAGTCTGCGAACCAGGCATCGTCCTTGGTGTTACTGTTTCTTCCTGTTTGTGTATTGATCGCACTTGTTCTTCCCGCCGGACTGTCTCATCTTCCCAAGCTCGTTTTGCCTCCAGAAGTAGGTTGTCAAGCTGCTTCATTTGACGAATAGGATACGGAGGCAAGAAGCGTAACGTGGCTGAGACTGAAATGAATGTCTTGATATAAGGATCAAGAGAATCTTCGATCCGTCGAGAGAGGCGGACTTGATCAGCCTCTTCGTTAGGGTCGTGTGCATCCCCTTCATGATTGGGAGTTAACTCTGGATCAGGGATCGCAGCATTTGATATGAATAATCGACTGATCGAGAAGCTGGCAGAGACCATGGCCACGGCAGAAGTCGGAACATTGACTTTCAGTTGCTGGCATAGCGAAGGTGGCACGGCCAGGGGATTGAAGGAGGGAAGACTAATGACAGAGTCCTTCCAGAGATGTGTTTCCAGCTTGAGATTTCGGACCACGAAAGTCAGGAACCGGGTAACCTTTTTGACGCGTTTCAGCACGTCGATGTCGCCACCTCGAAGCACCAGAGTACAGCCAAGCTCCCGGCCACAACCTTCGAACTTCATATATGTTTTCCTGCGACCAGGGATGAGTTGATGATCATAAGTCTGGATGCTATACCGAGAACAATGTCCAAGGCGAGGTTCCAAAGCTAGCTTGTCCATAGAGGAAAATACATCCCCTTGAGTCATCCTTGCAATAGTCTGAATAGCGGATGCTTTCACCCCACGTGCGACAGCGATATTGTGTTTCGCAAGTGCGTCTAGGGCAAGCCTGGACACTGACTTCTCGACTAGAACAACATGGGGGCGAAGAGCTGCTATCCGGCTTGCGAGATTGCCAAGATACTCCTTTTCTTGCCTTACGATCTGACCAAAGTGCATATACTGGCCCTCGACCCGGGAAAACTCGAGGGGGAAAGTAACAAGCATGACCCTTGGATTAACTTGTAACCTTGACATTTGCTTATGTGCAACGTTCTTGGTGATAACCACCCCGGTGACATATTCAGAGTCTTTGGGTGATCCACCAGGGATCTTCTTGATCTTGACGTATCGTCGAACATCCATGTCCTGGCCTTGTCGGTGGGGAAAGCCAGTGAACGTCATTTCTCGCGCAATGCGAAGGACCAGACGAAGTAGAGTTTCCTCCCATTCTCTGACATTAGGAATGTTTTCAAGTGTCAGCATTTGTCGTAGCATTATCTTAAGATGAAGCATTGATGCGAGATTAAGCTCCTGTGCGTAGCTGGCAACACGAGTTACTAATGAAAAAGAGACTGATCATGATTACATACGCGGTACTCTCGCGTCTTGTTCGCCATCCAGGTTCTGCTTCGAAATTTGGGTCCAATCGACTCTGAGCTCTGCTTCGGATGAAAGGCGTAGCTACCTCAAAATCACCATATGGCGTACTTTGTCCCCGAGACCTATTCAACGTTCTGGTCGGCGTGGCAAGATTATCGGGAGAACCAATTGGAAATTGTATGTAGCTCGTTGAAGTTTCGACGGCCATAGTAGGAAATTCGATTTTAATGTCCAAGGCATCAGATACATTTGGTGATTCCTGGTTAAACACGCCCATGCCAGAAGGAGGTGTCGAAGGATCTTTTTCTTCATCCAAAAGAGCTCGACGAAATGGCGCAGGGTTGACACGAACAGATTCCCAAACCGCGTTAACTCCCTCTCGAATCTGCAGGGGTGTTTCAGGTCGAGAGAAACTGTCTTCTGAGCCGAAAAAAGGCCTTCTTTTATCCACGATAGAATATAAATTAAATGGTTCATCCGACTTTCCAAAGATATGAGAAGCGGGGAAAGGCGATTGACGAAGAGTGAGTGGATCAAGACCAAGCTGATGTGCGGGGAAAGTAGCAGAAGAAACGACAGAACGCCGATCGTCATCGTCGTCCTCCTCAACGTTCGCCAGCTTCTCCAAACACAAGTTACAGGTGCGAACCATTCCCTCCGCTCCAAAGCGTGCACCTTTGATGATGTTCGAGGCACAACGAGAGCAAAATATCTGGCCTACATTACATTCAGTTGTGATAATTACAATATAAGGGAATGTGATTTTACCGCATATACGGCAATGATGTTTACGCCTCCATGTTGTGAATACACTCTTGCAATCATAACACTCCTTGCAGTTCTCATCATCCATCCAGTAATCTCGGGATAAACCTGGGGACTAATCAGGATGTGTCACATACTTAAATTAGCAGAAACTCTTGCCTTCCCCTCGCAACCTTCTCATCACCTTCGACACCGAATTAGAAGGTCGGTGATGACTAGTTGAAGTTCTAATACTACGGGCGTCGTCTTGTATTGGAAAACCTGGTATCGAGGTGCCGAACTGAGTATAATCCGCAATATCAGGTCCACCGGGATAAGGTCTATTGGATCCTGATCCGTCTACTAATGATTCAACAGCATATGTGGGAAGTTCCGACTGAGCAGGGGTTAAGGATACAAGAGGTGGAGCTGCTGAAGCATGTGCAGCGTACAATGTGTTGGGTCTATCAGAGTTTGCATTTTTATTTGTATGGATAGACGTCCCAGAAGGCATAGAAGAGTAGGACGGTCGTCGAGGCTCGCTGGTGAAGCTTGTAGTTGGATTGCTAGGAGCTGTAGTACTGGACGCCACGGCTACCGCAGATGCCAAAGGAGCAGCGAGAGAATTCTTCATTCTAGAAAGCAAGGACGTTACGAGGGTATAGGAAGACTGGTCGTGTTCATCTTCCTCTGAGAATGGGTTGAAGGAAGTCAGACTCTTTACGTCTGTGTCAGTTGGTTTTACTATGTTCGTACTACTCCTAGATCGCGAAGAAGACTGGCCACTTGTAGGCTCGGCTGGGAAGGGAGAGGGCGTCTCCATGTCGTGTAGATCATACGGAAGGAAGTTAATAACCACGAGAACTAGAACAAGGTAGAACGCGACACCAAGGTAAGTATTTAGGTCACAATCTTGATAAGCGTGGATCAGGTGACGACATACCAGATATAAAATTGTGTTTAATGGATATTATAACGTGTTACCAGAAAATTAGAATGCTGTGGGCACCGGGTCTAAGACTACAGTTATTGAAAGAGTCGTGGTGCAGAAATTCAAGGGGGCCGGATTTGCCGCTATTCAAGTGCTGAGACACGTGCATGACGTCCCCTTGCATCTACAACTCATCGAGAAGCACGAACGCGATCCAATTAACCTGAACTTCTATAATGGATGACGATGACGCCGATTATATGCAAGGAAGCGGTGATGAGGTATAAGTCGTTCTTCAACTGACGATGATCGTAGTCTCACACCACCTAGGAGGATTTTGAGTTTTCTTCGGAGGAGGATGGTGTCGAAAATGTGGACGTTGAAAACATGTACTACAAAGCAAAGTGTAAGCAACTAGTCTCATCTCCTTGTCCAGATTTCACGCTCACCATCTCAATCTAGCCAAAAAGGAAGACAATCCAGATGAAGCACTGAAAGAGTTTCGAGCAATCGTTGATCAAGAGAAAGAGAAGGGAGATTGGTATGTATTTCTTAAACAAAATTATGCTGGCAACTCAAGTGAGTATCAGGGGCTTCAAAGCTCTCAAACAGATGACAAAATTGAATTTCCTCGTCCTACATCGACGAAGTGACGCGTTGAAGACGTATATAGAGTTGCTCACTTATACAAAATCGGCAGTGACACGAAATTATTCCGAGAAGACGATCAATGGCATCCTAGATTATGTCGGTGGTGGCAAGGGAGGGGTCGTTGAAGTCGAGATTCTCGAGAAGTTCTATCAAGCGACCAAGAAAGCCTTGGAAGATGCAAGGAATGAGCGCTTATCGGTCAAGACAAACCTCAAGTTGGCAAAGCTATGGCTTGATCGTCAAGAATACACTCGTCTCGCTAAGGTCTGTATTATGCGTTTACGTATCGATAATTCTGAGACACTCCTTGTTCAATTAGCTTATTCGTGAACTTCATGCCGCAACTGCAGCTACGAACGACGATGATCAGTCACAACGTGGGACCCAATTGCTTGAGATTTATGCCCTCGAAATCCAAATGTATAATGAGACGAGAAACTTCAAAAAGCTCAAGGTAAAGAGCACTATTCTTGTGCACGCTTTTGCTAAATCAAACATCAGGAAATTTACAACGCCAGTAACGCTGTGAGATCTGCCATTCCACATCCTCGCATTATGGGCGTCATCAAGGAATGTGGTGGAAAGATGTGGATGGGCGAACGTAGGTCCCCTGCTTGAGTCTGAGAACGCCCTTCCACAAATCATTCTAGGTCAATGGAACAGAGCCAGCGAAGATTTCTTTGAGTCCTTCCGTAATTATGATGAAGCGGGTTCCCCCCAGAGGATTCAGGTCTTGAAGTATCTCGTACTCGCAAACATGCTCACAGGTAGTGAAGTCAATCCTTTCGACAGCCAAGAAACCAAGCCGTAATTCTTTCTCCTCCTGAACCCTTCAGTAGATGGTCATTAACATTATTGGTACAGATACAAGAACGATTCCCAAATCAAAGCCATGACAGATCTCGTTGATGCATACCAGCGTCGTGAAGTGCATACTGCTGAGAAGATTCTAAAGGATAACCGTTCGACGATCATGGATGATAACTTCATCCGGTCGTATATCGGCGACTTACTCCGCAGTCTACGTACCCAATATCTCATCGATCTGATCAAGCCGTATACGCGGCTGGAACTCTCTTTCTTGGCCAAGGTAGTCACATCGTCCTTTCTTTGGCTGAATGCTGAACCCAAGTTTCGCAGCAACTGAATGTCGACACAACAGAGGTCGAGGAGCTCCTGATTGGCCTCATTTTGGAAGGCAAGGTAGAGGGACGAATCGACCAAGTTGGAATGCGATTGGAATTAGACAAAAAGTTGGTGGTCTCTTCGATCATAGGAAGTTAACGGAAATTAACCATGTTAAAAATTAGGCAAAGTTTGGAAAAGAAAAGATATGCTGCTCTAAACAAATGGACAGAAGCCCTTGAATCAGTACATGCTGCAGTGGTTGGTAAAACTGCCAGCGCTGCTATTCGACAAGAGACGTTACTGGCAGAGACCTGGGGTTGATCCTGTTAGTTCTCACATTTTGTATTATAATAATGAGCATCACCCGTTACGCTGTAAGTTGGTTGTAAGGAAATGTTGGCGCCTGGTGTGGCGTCAACACATGGCTATAGTTATAGTTTAAACGTACATCAATGTGACCGCTTGGTGGACTTCCATTCATATTTCCATCCTGCCCGTGAAGGTGTATCTGTAGGTATCCGCAGCTCCCTCGGGAACAAGCCACGAAGTCGTGCCTCCATAGCCCTGATCTCCGACATTCGCATTGTCTTCATCATCTGTTTTTCTTCCTCCGGCCTCGCTCGAGGATCTTCCCTTTTATTCGCCTCCATGTAAAGGCGAAGATCCAGCTCCCTCAGCTTGTCCATAGCCTTCTTCATACACTCGAACTTCTTGGCCAACTCCGCTTCCCTTTTCTGCCTTTGATGTCGCTTAAGTAGTAGCCACGCACGCTCAATGGTTTCATGCGCTTGTTTCGAGGGAATGGCGCGTTGGAGGGCACGGCCGACGTCAGGGCGCCAGGTGCCAGTAGGAGTTGAACGATTTCGGATATTAGCAGGGTAGAGGACACGTCTGATTATGTTTTGTTTTGGATCCCCGGTCTGTTCGCTTGGGGCGGCATATGTCCTAGCAGTAGCATGGAAAATTTTGAGTCGTAGTTGAGGCCGACTTGAACAAAGAAGCGATGTCGACATTTTAACTAATGTAGAAAGGTTGCTTTTGCTATGTACCATGTAAAGATACAAATTTTTGGCAAGTTCACACGATGTAAGTCCGGCTTGTCTATACCATTCTGTCACTGTCAGTTTTATATAACTTCACTACGATATGTCCGGTCTGCTAGTTCGAAGAGCCAGTCAAAAACCCATCGTCAGTTATATTTTTCTTCATTGGAAATGATTTTGATAGCTTTCTCTGCATTCGTTCCAGTTCACGACTTTTCTTGTTAATGGAACCAGTCATTTCAGCACCACAAGCGCGTTGAGCATCAAACGGAAGGTGGAATCGAAAATTCGGATACCCTCTAAAAAAGCACTGGCAGCAAAAGCACGCAGAAGGGCTGTGTTAGCTGCCAAAGCAGATGCACGTCTTCTTAAATTGCCTTTGAGAGAAGCAATTTCTGTCTTGCGTGTATGTCAAGTGACCTTTTCCTGTTTGTCGGCTGAAATTCCCGAATAAAGGCTGTTGAAGTTGCTTCACCAAAATCACTCTACGAACTCTTCATTAAGACCGAGATTGGAAATGGTACCGCTGTGCCAAGAGGGCGAGTGAATCTACCTCGAGAAGCAAAACCCAAGGGTGAAGACAAGATCCTTGTCTTCGCTGAAGGAAGACCGGCCGAAGAAGCAAGGAAAGCTGGTGCCCACATTATTGGCGGTCCAGAATTGATTGAAGGAGTGAGTGGGCTCATGGGATTTCCTCCTTCTGAGCTGATCACAGTAGATTCTTAACAATCGTCATCGAGCTACAACTATCCTCTGCACTCCTCAACTTATAAAAACCATTAGCCCAAAACTTGGACGCTTTCTTGGTCCGCTTGGTCTTATGCCCTCCGAACGTCGTGGCACCGTGACAGAGGATATTGCTGGCTATATCCAGCGTCTACGGGGGACAAGCGAATGGAGAGCTGATAGAGCAGGAAATATTCGGACCCCAATTGCTCAGGTAAGTTGTCTTATCTGTCCTAAAGTCTTAAGCTGCTTAAGCATGACTAGCTGACCTTCTCTATGGATGATGTTGAAACTAATGTACGAGCCTTTGTGGATTCTGTCAAACGGGCAACAGGGAACCTAAAGAGCACCGACCCAACGGAACGGAAAATGAAGGCTTCTGGAGGAGCCCGTCCTGGTATGTGAAATGCATTTTATCCGAGCCCACTCTATTAATTGTACTTCAGTGACCCCAATAACCAAAGTGATTTTGAGCTCTAGGCAAGGACCAGGAATACGGCTAGCAGATGTTTAACCATAAAGGAAGTTCCAATACAAGGGGCTCTATATAGTAAATAGTGCATAACTTCTAAGTTCTATCCTTAACTATTCAATGACACATGTTCAAGACATACCATGCCAGACTTTATCTTCACGGATTCTGGCGTAGTCTCTCTTGGAGAGTTTCTTCCTCTCCTTCATTTGGTCTGCAATGTCTGTGTAACTCATTCGTTTTTGGTGGAGTTCTTTTCTCTTTCCAATGTCGTCACCAGAAGGGGGCCGATCGCCCTTTCGATAGGTCTTGGGTTGATAACGCTCCTGGGGTGCATTCTTAGGAGGATGGGGGAAAATGTCGCCCCAATTTGATTTACGAGCATCATAAAAGGGTTGCTTCCCTTGTGACCTTGGTATTGTCAACCTCATAATCTTCCCTGAAGGAAAGGTGAGTCTTTTCTATTGAACAAGAGAGGTCAAGACCAATACTTACCCTCCGCGGTGCAAGCATCTAAAATGATATGACCACTCTTCTTCAGCGGAGGAAAAACCAATCGAGGCCACTGGTACGCTTCCTGGCGGAGTTGATTTTGCAAGTCCAAGCCTGTCAATATAGGAATTGGTGTAAGCGACAAATCGTCAGGAACGGGAGCAACGGAAGTCGTCTGGTCTTCGACATGGACTTCAAGTTCCTTTAATACATTCTGAAATTCCCCTTTCAGGACTCGCAGCCCTATACCACCTACTCTACCAACACTGGTTTCAACGAGATTAGGTCGTCGTCCTCGTCGAAGTACAACATAAGAGTAACGAATGTCTTCATGACCTACTCTTGAGTGCTTTGTTTGTCGGAGAAAAGAGGGACTTTGAAACCGCTGGGAAAATCCACAAATTAGTGGCGTTCCTCCCGCATGCAATAAGGGACATAATCGATCATGAGGACACTTGGGTCAATGTTGTTAGTTAAAATCAAAGGATTGTTCGGGGTTACCCACCGGTGCGAGTATATGGCAACCAGTGCAACTGGCGCCAGATTCCTCTGTTTCCAATCTACCCAATTCTAGTAAATGTTCCCGGGCATGAGCGATTGCCTTAAATCCTTCTGGAGTATCATGATCGATGAGAATCAGGGTATGAGCACCGCTGGTCCACATTTCTTCTACCAGCGTCTTTTGTGCAATGGCTGTTGGTAACGTTGTGAGCATGAAAGCAGATAGAGCAACTGTGCTTCGTGCATCTTCTTGCGGCAGTACATCATGTTCTCTAAAGGACTTCTGCCAGGTCACTGTAAGGTTGTCTGTAGGAATGTCTACCTAACTGATTATGCAATTGTTTGCGGTGTAAGAAAAACACTTACTGTCTACCAGCCTTCTACCAATGCTGACAAGGCCTTCGCGTTTCTCGATACCTAAATATGACCTGATGCCCGACATTGCAGCGGTAGGATTGTACGCTTCGTGATCGACCTCAGCAATATCCGATTGGAAGGAGTACAATGATGCCCTACAATACTTTAGTGACACAATTTTACGTAGTGCTTGACCTACCAAAGACCACTGCCTGTTCCTGCACCCCAGTCAATTATTCGTTCTACAGACCAAGAAGGACCTAACCTCAGCTTGGCGTGGTGCAGGACAGACGCAATCGCAGAGTAGTGAGCTGGTAGTGCCACAGTTGCGAATGCAGTCCCATCTCTCACGGCATGTTGTGCAGCTTGCCTTCTAGTCCGATAAACTTTGTCATAATGTGTGTCCCACACATTCGCATCATCATCCTCGACACCAGATGACAGAAACAACCGTTTAGCATCGCTGTGTAGGAGCGCTTTCTGACTTTCTGGAGGATAATAGTTAAGTTTTTGAGATCAAAGAATTGCGTTAACATACCAGAAACTATCATATTAATTGCTGAGCAAAGCTCTCTCGGAAGTATAACAGCGCCTATTTGATCTGAGCCAAAGAGTGCGGCAGGGGACTTTCGCGATTCGTGTTCTACGTCCTCCTGAATGTTATCCTGTAAATCCATTGGGGACCATTCTTCAGATGGCAAATCATGGAAATGAGGTGTCTCAGTTCCAGAGACAATCTCCAACTCTTTGTGTTTCATTAAATTATCCTTGGGTTTCTTTAAGGAAATATCAATGTCGGAAAGGAGGGCTTGGAAACTCTGATCCAGGTGCAGAGGAGGGTTCGGGGTAGATCGATTTCGAGCCGTTGATGAAAAGGTAACATACAGAAAGGTTTTTGACACCTTATGAGATAGTTTCCATGATGCTGTTCGCGTCACCTGGAACATTTGAACTGGGTTTTACTATGAGTGGTTGTGACAGGAAAAGGTTAGAATGACGGGCCGTGACGTTTAGCGCTTGGTTGTCGAACAAACCAAGAGCAAACAGATATATTGCAAACTCCCATGGCAGACCTGTCGTCTTTAAAACGATCCGAAGGTAATAGTGCAACAGATGTCGAAAGACCAATTAAACGAGCTAAATTCAGCACCAACCCAACTCCCAAAAGCTCAAGCTCGGAAGACAGTGAAGACCGTGATGCCGAAGGCGAAGGGGCCAACACTGTAGACGATTCAGGTCCTTCAGATTTGTATCTGGACACGGTGCGTGCTCTGCTGACGTGCCAATACTCATGCTTTTACTGACTTTGACAAGATTAACCGCGTTATCCTCGATTTTGATTTCGAGAAGCTTTGTTCGGTGTCCTTGTCAAATATCAATATCTATGGTTGCCTTGTATGCGGCAAATATTTCCAAGGCAGAGGACGGAACTCTTATGCTTACGCTCACTCTATTCACGATGACCACCATGTATTCATCAACCTTGCAACTACGAAAGTAAGAATTTCCGTCTCTTCACATCTTCCATTTAATTTTTTTTGAGACAGGTCTATGTGCTACCAGATGGATACCCCGTGTCGGACCCATCCTTGGAAGATATAGCCTGTGTCCTCGCCCCCAGGTTCAACCAGAATTCTATTGCAATTCTTTACTCGCCGAGCTATCTTTCCAAACCATCCTACGACCTCAATCACCAGCCTTATATACCAGGCTATGTTGGTTTAAACAATATCAAGAGAAATGATCACATGAATGTCATTATTCACTCCCTACTTCATGTGCCACCTTTGCGGGATTATCTCCTTCGTTCCGATTTCCATGGAAAGGAGTCTGAATTGTTGAAACGGTTTGCCGGCCTTGCGAAGAAACTTTGGAACCCGCGTCTGTTCAAGAGTCAGGTCAGCCCACACGAGTTTTTGCAAGAAGTAAACAGGGCCAGTGCAGGCAAATTCCACCTGGAACAACAGGGCGACCCTATTGAATTCTTAGGGTGGTTGCTCAATCACCTACATAGAGACCTTGGCGGAAGCAAAAGGAAGGATTCTAGTAAGTCCATTCATCTACATGCAAGTTCCGCATTTACTTAATGGTGGGAAGGTATCATTTTCAAAACTTTTCAGGGCGAACTACGGCTAGAGACCCAGCAAGTCATGGTCCGCTCTGATTCACGCCCGAATGAGAAACCCAAATTTGACATTGATCGTGGTATGGTGGTCAAGTTGAAGGATTCCTTATTTCCTAAACCATCTCCTTTCATCTAGAATCAAAGGCTTCCGTTTCTCCATTCCTTTTCCTCGCAATTGATTTGCCCCCACCTCCGTTGTTCCAAGATGCAATTGAGAAGAACATCATCCCACAAGTGACTATTCACTCCTTGTTGGCTAAATACGATGGTAGAACGACAAAGGTAGATTAAGCTTCTTCTGCCTGCTTCAACGGATTCACTTGCCTCCAGGAATCTGCAGGTCAGTTAAGGCGATATAAATGTCAACGATTGCCGCCCTACATCATCCTCCATATCAAGCGCTTTACAAAGAACATGTTTGTTGAAGAAAAAAACCCAACCATCGTAAACTTCCCCTTGCGTGGATTGGACTTCAGGGAGTGTATGTTGCTAGGTCGCCGTTAAGGCCTTCTTGCTAATTCATTCACGATCATCCAGATGTCGATTCACCGCCAGATAATGCATCAACCCTATATGATTTGATTGCCAATGTTACGCTGGAATCCGTTGCTGGAACCACCAGAGACAAAGAGAACACTGTGTGGAAAGCTCACTTACTTGCGGGCAGTGCTGATAATGAGAAGTGGTTCATGATTCAAGATTTGATTGTTGAGGAAACTCGAAAGGAGATGATATTTTTAGGAGAGACAATACTGCAGGTATATTGTATTTTTTTTCACTCAGAATTCGGGAGTTTATCAAGCTCTCTTAGATCTGGCAACGTAACCCCTGATAACGACTGTCGGGTGCTTCAACGTCATCTCACTAAGGACCAGTCACATCATGGCATTTTGGGCTTGGGATTTTCCGTTGATCGCAATTGCACAGTCCTAAGTTAGTACTTGAATTTTTTGGCATGTGTTGTTTCACTTCCCGTCATTCATTCTAAATCAATGCCACGGCTATGTGAATTCGAAGCAAATATGAACAATTGTCTTGACAAACTACCGTGTGGCAACTACCAAATGGTGAGAGCAGCTCATCATTGCTGCCAGGACGAAAGGCCTGCCCCCGATTATTGCGCCATAGTACAGTATTCATTTAATACTAGGACACAGAACTCCTGCAATAAGTACAGATCGGAACAGATAAGTCAAGCTTGCAATACGGGTATCCCAAAATGTTGTCAGTCAAAGCTCGTACACCTCTGTATTCAGAATAATAACAACGAACAGAACTTTCATAAATAGAAAAAGTCAAGTCGAAGGAGATTGAGACCCTGTTAGCCATTCATATGCTTGGTCGGACGCCTGGTCCTTTGCGACGTGTTTCTTCACCGCCGTGCCCTCACCGCGTGCTTCCCCATCGACTACGTTTGCTGTAAGCTAGAGTACAGACCTGACGAATAAGAAGACGCACTTTTGCAAATACAAACCCACATCTTGGGGTCTTCGGTGGTCCGGGATTCCTCCCAGGACAAAGAACTTAACCGTTGTTGACCCTCGAGATCTGAAAAAAGTCAGCAGAAACTGTAGAGGAAGACTTCGATACTGACATCTGCTTAGTCGAGAAGTTCCTGTTGAAACATCAACGTACAGCAGAAAAAGAGGCGTTTAGGTGCCTTACCAGTCTCGCTCGACATCACCACATTTCTGCAATCCAAGTAGCAAGAGAACGGAGACTTATATACAGTCTGCAACGACAGCCACTACGAAACGCAGATCAAAAGACAGATGAAATGAAAGGAACATGAAAGGACCTTCAATTTGCCTTCCCGCCTCGATGCGCGAACGAGTTCGCTGTATACATGGAGAAGAGTAGATGTCGAGAACCTGACGAATCAAGGGACTTCACGATGAAGCGTCGACATGCCCACGGCAGTGCGCAGCCTTGAATGACAGAAGAATTGAATGGTTTAATACCATCTAATCATCGACTACCGAGGCTACCCCCCACGGCTTTATGAAGATCAGGTAGGAAGTAATTAGCACTCCATTAGTTAAGTTGAGAGGACATCTGCGTGCACAGTCCCGAAAACCGCTCAACCATGAGGGATACACGACACGAAACGGAGATCAATGCCCAGCACGTCACAGCGGCATATTCCATAATCACAGTTCCGCAAGCCGGGAAGGGGAGCCTCCACCATTCTGTCTTGCAGAACTGTGATCGAGGAATAAACTCTCCTCCCGTTGAGAAGCATTTGCGGAGAACATCGCAGCAGGCAGTAATTCTTCTGTAATAACTTCCCTTCTTGTGAGGGTTCAACCATCGAATTATGTTTCGAGGGTCGAAAAGACGACACAAGGCGATGCAATGGGCACCAGCAAATGTAACAAATCTCCCGAGATCGGCTCGGCCGAACCAGATTCCTGCAACAGAATTGCAGGACTGCAATGAATGATCGGGTCCCATCTGAGTGAGACAAAAGCGCACTTGGAAGATTGCCTGCGCAAGGGCAGAAGTCTGAATCGTCATTTCGATTCGCTTTTATCCTAAATGCCTAACGGTGGTTAGTGAATTAAGAATTGTCTTAATAGAGCCTGGGGTCCAGAGCCAAAATTGTCGCTGTAGCCAAGAAGGGCAATTGAATGAAGCGGAATAAGACGAACCAAGCATTGCGTTGTAGAATAAGAATTGATTACATGGGTGTTTGAGCGATAGTGAGCGACGGCTTGGCATTAATTTGAGAATCTAAGCTCCAGCAAGGAGAATAGGCCTGACAATGAAGAAACTGCTTGTGTCATTTTACAGCGCCAGCCGCACGAAGAACATCCTAAATAGCATTGCCAGTGAAAGCTTGCACTACTAAGCGAAATTTCAGATCTGAAAGCAAGACAGGACTTATTTTATCGTCAAACAATGGGGTCCATTCGTTATGAAGGCAATGGCCTATAATATTACAATTTACAAGAGGGAGTAGATAGATTAATTTCGTCACACCTTTCAGTGTATTTCAAATACAGAATAAGTACTGTGAACGATTCTTTTCGAATGTGTCGCAAACAAATCAGGTCGTCACTGCACTGCATCATACATGGAAAAGGCAACTGCGCAGCCTTGTAACAAATGGATCCCAATGTGAGCCATTGATTGAAAAACAGATAAGAAAAATGTGTCTGCGGTGCATAAGTTCGGGTAGAACTAACCAACTTGAGATCATAGTACAATCCGGCTGCTGGAAATTTAAGCGGAGAAACAACGCACCGGCAAATTGCGGGAAGGGGCTCATTCGTCAACAAGGAAACCGAGTCCGTTTTGTGCAGCACACCGATTTCTCTTCCAAGTATCACTTTTCGTCTTCTTTATACCTTCTGTTCTTCTCCTTCTCCACGACGACGGGCGCCTATAGAAAGTATATTTTAACTTGACAGCGTCCAAAACTCTCCAGGTAGTTTGTCGTATTGTCCCAGATGCCATGTCTCTTACCACAGTTGATTGCGTTCCAGTTGTATCTGGTTCCTGTCACTCGTCCGAAATTTCTCTGTCCAACATGTCACAAAATCAGGGGGATATACAAGAACGAATTGCGGCGGCACGTAGAGAGGCAGAGAGCCTGAGAGAGAAAATTAGGGCCAAACGGGAATCATCAGCAGATACTAGCTGTAGGTGTTTACCACCCTATTTCTGACCAGTCTCTTATAACAAACCACACTCTTAGTGCGTGCGATGGCCACAGAAGTCGATGCTCTACCCCGCATCGTAATGCGCCCCCGGCGCGCACTCAGGGGTCATCTGGCTAAGATTTATGCTATGCACTGGGCAGCTGATAGACGGCATCTTGTCTCGGCGTCTCAAGACGGAAAACTTATCGTCTGGGACGCCTATACGACTAACAAAGTCCATGCCATTCCTCTTCGTTCTAGTTGGGTCATGACGTGTGCTTATTCACCATCCGGTAATTTCGTGGCCTGTGGGGGTCTCGACAACATCTGCTCCA
The DNA here is from genome assembly GCA_026262225.1 of Inosperma sp. D86. Classification (NCBI taxonomy): domain Eukaryota; kingdom Fungi; phylum Basidiomycota; class Agaricomycetes; order Agaricales; family Inocybaceae; genus Inosperma; species Inosperma sp. D86. Next base: position 28,404 of record JAIUJM010000015.1, read on the forward strand.
TATACAGTTTAAACAACAAAGACGGCATCGGCGCAAGAGGTGCTAAAGAACTAAGTGCCCACTCAGGGTACCTCAGCTGCTGTCGATTTATCAATGACCGACAGATCGTCACCAGTTCTGGTGACATGACCTGTATGCTCTGGGACATTGAGGCTGGCGTCCGAGTTGTTGAATTTAGTGATCACACTGGAGACGTTATGAGGTATGAGTTCTCCCTTTGTCCTTGTTTTCTTGCTGACTGACTTTGTCAAAGTCTTTCTCTTGCCCCCAGTCAGAACGTTTTCGTGTCCGGCGCTTGCGACACAACCGCAAAGTTGTGGGATATCAGAACCGGGCGTGCTACACAAACATTTACTGGTCATGAATCCGATATCAATGCTGTATGGTATGCGGATTCTTGTCAAACAACCTGTACTCTTCACTTATATCCACTTTCTCTAGCTTCTTCCCAAATGGTGATGCTTTTGCGACCGGTTCCGACGATGCTTCCTGCCGTCTGTTTGATATTCGTGCAGATCGGGAGTTGAACACCTTTACACATGACAATATTCTATGCGGTATCACATCCGTTGCCTTCTCAATCTCAGGTCGTATCCTGTTCGGAGGTTATGATGACTGGACATGTAATGTCTGGGACACTCTCAAGGGAGAACGTGTTGGTGTTCTGACTGGTCATGAAAACCGGGTTAGTTGCCTGGGGGTCAGCGTTGATGGCATGGCCCTCTGTACAGGAAGCTGGGATAGCACACTCAGGGTAGGTTTGCTTTCTAAGCCATTTTTCACATATGGGACGTTCCGCTGACTTCCTTTTTAAGGTTTGGGCATAGACGCCCTAATTATCCAGTTCGTTTCACAGAAGTGCTCTTTTTTCGTTTGCTCGTTTATCAGTGGCAATAAAGTGGTCCCAATTTTTTTACTACACATCTATCATCCACCCACGAATGCCTCCCATGGGGGATAGACACTTCAGTTACCCTTTTACTCACCGAAAACTTGGCATTCTCTCTTTCCTGTGGTTTTCTTTTAGCTCCTTTTCGGTTGATATATATCTTGCTATAACTGCCTCATACCGTGAACCGTCTCTGTATAACTGCCAAGCTGATTACTTTATGGATGCGTTCCCTTTATAAATTTGTCTGATTATAATATTTATTTGTTGTTCAAATCACTACTTCCGCTTTTGGCTAGCAGGCGCTCATGAATTGCATATAATTCTATTCACAAGTTTCCACCACTTCATATTTCTCGCATGTCTGAAGATGATCGTGCAGCTAAGGCTGCGAGAGCAAAAGCACTGGTGAATACCACATTATTCAATTGAAGCACTGTTTGACAACTTCATTTCCGTCCGGTTTGTGCCCGAAGCTCAAGAAACGTCAGCAACAGAAAGCCGCAAGTTCAGGCATAGAGACCCCACCCAGAACGTTCTCGCCTGCGCCACGAGAAACAGCTGTTGAAGGAATACGTGACCCAGAAGAGCTGTAGGTGCACATTCATACTGCGGAACCAGACTCCCACTTCTGACTACTCTTATGATAGATTCTCTAACACGAAAGACACTTCTGATCCTTCATGGCTCTCCTTATCGCATACCTCTTCACCTCCCGTTCCGCAACTTAATGCCATCTCTCCAGGTTCCCCTTCTGGCTTGGGTTCCCCAACTCCGCAGTCTGTAAAACTAGGTCCTTCACTCGCAGCTCTGGAAAAGAGAATAGAGACCCTCTCAAAACAGAATGAAACACTGAACTTGGAGATTTCCCGCTGTGAGTTTCAATGTTGTTTTAGTTTGCACCCGACCAATGAAGCCATTGAAAAGCTGCGCAACAGGCGGAGGCCTCGCTGGAGAACGAACGAAGACGCGTGGAAGATGTCAAAGAAAGCTATGATAAACTGCGGAAGGAGAGTGCGACTGCTCTTGAGAGCGAGAAACGGACCGTTGCATTGCTAGTCAGCGAAAAGGCCCATCTCACATCTCAACTCGAGAAACTGGAGACCATCGAGTCGAGTATGTTCCGTCTCTACTTCTAGATGTCACATAATTCATTTCCTCCTTTCCTTAGATGCGCAGACTTTGGGAGATCTCTTAGAAGCTGAGCGACTTAAATCGGCCAGTTTGGATGAGAAAGTCACTCGATTGCAAGTCGAAATCAAAGAATTGTCGTGGAAGGGTGAACAATCCAAAATCAAAGAAAAGGAATTATGGGATCATAATAAGGAGCTGGTCTGTTAACCACTTCTATCTTGGATCTCTGCTGGATATTTGTTGCATAGGAACGTCAACTTCAAATTGCGTCTGCCAGTGCAGCAGATTCGCGCAAGGCAACTGATGACCTCCAGCGTCGCCTGCGCGACTTGGAGGAGCAAATCCAAGCTGACGATCGTGTCGAGAGACTCGAACAGTCCCTGAAACATACCCAGGATCGTGCTGACGAGCTGGAGTTCCAGTTGACGAAGGTCAAACAGGTAAGTCTCATTTAATTGGCGCATGGGACTCATCTGGAGGGTTCTCAGGCAAATACAACTCTAAGATCCGAACGTGAAGGTCTTGAATCCACATTACAAGAATATTCAAAGAAAAACTTAGAATGGACCTCTGAAATTTCATCTCTGAAATCCCAACTCGAGTCCGTCCAGGGCCAATTGTCCCATTTGGAGACTGAACATGACCAGTTGTCTAAAGAGAAGTCTAACCTACAGAAACAATTGGTAACTAGCGACACATCTACCAAGGAACTGCAAGAGAAACTCGCGGAAGCCACTTCTGCCGTGGCAACTTTGACCCGCCAAATGCAACACAATCAAAACGAATTAAAACATGCCCTACGTCGAGCGGAGGATGCGGAGAATACCCAGAAAAACTTACAGGCAGAAGGGACCAGTCTTATGAGATCGGTAGACGAGATGCGGCCCAAGATCGTAGAGCTTTCTGGCACTAAGGCCGACCTCATGGAGAAAGTCGAAAATCTAGAACGTGCACTCCGAAATCGAGATTTGACAATAGTTCAGTTAGAAAACGATCTGGGCGAAGTTCGTGACAACTTGAAAATGGTAGAGCGTGTTTGGAAAGAAAAAGTCTCTCACCAAGAAAAACAATATACAGATGCACAGGAAATTGCATTAGATATGCAAAAAGCCTACGATGAGCTGCAGGAGGAATTGGAAGTCTCTTTGGCAAGTCTACGCAACCTGGAAGCACAACGTTCAAATCACCATCAAGAAGCAAGCCGGCATTTAGAAGAAAGTGATCGTTTCTCTCAACAAGCTCGAATGCAAGAGGAGGAGATCAACGCCTTGAAGCAGGAGCTGGAAGCAATTCGAAACTCTCATGTAAGCTAATCGTTGTAATTCTCTACTGTACGTTGACCAGTGCATTTTCCAGGACGAAGAACAAGAATTTCTCGAACGGGCCCAAAACGAAATTGAAGCTCTCCGTTCTGAGCTCAGTGCTCGTGAAGACGAAATTACACATCTTCGGGAGGTGTCAAACACACCAGTCTCTGCCATTCCCCGTTCACTCGATGATGAGTTACTCAGTTCACTGAGGCAACAGCATGCTCTCGAGCTTTCAGCTGCGACTTCTCAAATTCGTGCACTGGAAAACACGATTTTCGATAAAGAGAGTGAAATTCATGCGTTACAGAAACGAGTCAACGGCTTGGACGATCAGATGAACCACGAAAGGTCCAATACCCGATTCCCACCCCGTCCATCGTCTCAAGCTTCAAATCGTAACGAGCACTCCCGATTATCAACTAGCTCACCACAACTGAATTTACCCAGCCCTCTCGCTCGCACTGTCTTGGATCAAGCAATCACGCCCGAAACATGGCATAAACGGAAAGTAAGCCTAAACATGCTCAAAGCCCGTCTCGATAGCGAAGCCAGGACCAACGTCAATCGATCCTTATCACGAGCATTGTCTCCAGTCCACTCCGATGGTCAAACAGAATCGCGACCATCATCTGTTGCTAGCCACCATGGTCGAACTCAATTTATGGATGAGGCTCATGTGTTTTGGTGTCATTCGTGCTCTGGGGACCTTGTGATCTTGTAACAACCTATGCTTTATGGACATGTACCTCTTCAGATTTTACTTTGCATACACAACTGATAGCATGAATTTGTTTAATTTCGTAAGTAGGTTCCTGAACATGAGAGAATATTAGAAGAGAAGGCTGAGCCAAGTCATTAGATGTTGAAATTTTAGATGTGTACTGAAATATTGTCATATCACTATCCAATCCTAAAAGGGGGTAGAGAAAATCATGTCATAAAGAAATACAGATAAATTCTTTTCAAAACTTGTTGATCAGAGAAAATTTTGGCGTTTAAGTTTCAGCTTGCGGAGCTTATGAAGGAGGTCCTGCAAAAAAAAACACTAGTTTCAGTAATGATCAAGTCACGGGTAGCGCATATGCCAACCTCGATTTCCTCTGCATGCAGCACCCCATGTTGCTGGTCAATACGCATGCCGTTCTCAATACTTTCAAGCACATCATCAATAAGTATGCGGTAATCAACACCAAAGAATTGCGTAAGTTTAGCAGCCTTCTTCCTGCGCCATTGGAAAGAAGCAGCATCTGGTCTCAATGGAGGACTGTTTACGCTGTTTTCCGAGTCGAAAGATGTTATTGATGTCCTTGTTGGTAACGAGCGACGGCGCTCAGATCTGATAGACAATGTAGCGATTGAGGCGTTGTCTCGTGAGAGAGTTATGGCATCCTCTTCGTCGCTTAACACTTGATGGAGCTCAGCAAGGGATGCTACATCGTCCTTTAGGATTATAAGCATGGTATTTGTAAGGGAAAACTGAGCTTACTCGATCGATGATATCATTGAGGGAATTCAAAGACTGCGCGTATTGAGAGTAATGGAATGAATAATTCTGGTAGCTACCGCTTGGCTTCGGTTTATTACTTGGCTCAGTTCTTAGACTCCTATTGAACATGGAAAGCAGAGTTTCGTCCTTCAAAAGGTGTTTGCCAGACTCGGGTGTCGTCGGTCGAGTTCCCTTTTTCTTCTGCAACTTAGAGGGAGCGAGGGAAGAGGGGAGGTCGACGGATGAAGGCGATGCCGAAGGAGGTGCGGAGCGAGAGAGTGATGGAGGTGTAGTAGAGGTGCAGTAGAGCGCGAGAGGCGGAGCAACACCAAAAACCTGTAAAGACATTAAATGATGAGGACAGACTTAAAGTCGCTGCAAACCTTTTCCATCTTCTGTGCCCGTCGGACGATGATGGCTTTCTCTTTCTCGTCGAGATCAGCCTTCAATCTTTCTAGGTCATCAGACCACACATCAGGACTCATTATAACAGAATTGCTTCTGCGACGTTTCGTCCAAATTTTGCGTGGATTATCGTCGATATCAAAGAAAGAGGGCTGTAGCGGCGGTAAAGAAGCAGCTGTGTCAGGTAAACCCAGAACTAGATTTGCTGGCACCTGTGAACCCAGGAACCAGTGGAGTTTGGTTAAGCGATCACGCTTGCGACGTCTGTCTTCTTCCCTTTCATCGATGGTGGTTGTTTCCAGCAAGGATGGGGTTGATAGTTTGTCGATGGTCGAGGAACCGTCATCCGATAGGTCAATGTAGGAGACAGGCGAATGGGATCTGATGGGTATGGGATCTTGACGCTCGCGTGTCTTCTTCTGGGAAGTCGAAGCCAGCTTGTGAGGAGCTGCGGAAGGAAGTACTTGGTCTTCTTCAAAATTGACGCTGATAAAGGAAACATCGTCGGGAACGAAGGGTACAGAGCGTCTCCTAGCGTGTGAGCTTCGGTGTCCAGCCACACGGCGCTCACGACGAGGTTTTCCCTTGTTGTCGAATTCGTGGTCCATTCTTCGGATAGCAGAATTGCCATGATTCAAGACAGCATCTGCGTTTGGGGTCTCGCCGAAAACACGGGCCAGCTTGCGGGACTTGCGCACAAGTTCGGCTCTTTCGTCGAGGTCAAGGAAGTTTGTCGTCATTGGTTTAACACTGGGACGATCCTGAGCTGGTGACAATGATTGCTTTACAAGGACGGGAGGACGACGGGTAACAACTGGTTTGGGAGTGGTGGGGAGAGGTGGCTTCGAGTTGATAGGATGGCTGGATGTATTTGAAACGGAGTCCAGCATAGCTTGAGAGGACGAATGTTTTAAATTGGACTTAGTGCGCTGTGTTTGTGAGTGAATTTCAATGGATGACACTGGATGCGGAACCGGATCGGGAGAGTCGTCCACAGGTCTACTGTATTGACAGTCCAGGTCTGGACTTTTTACAGTCGGATGCGAAATATCGATCCTCGCTTGGAAGTCGACAGAAGACGAGGCAAACCCAGTCAAAGTCCCGTCCTCTGACATTTGTCCGTGGGAAATCAGGTCGTCGTAGTCTCGATAATGATTTTTGATCAACTTGTTGGACAACCGGCCCACTGGCAGTGTGAGTGGTGCTGTCAAGGAAGTCGGCTATGGATCATGGATTCATAATCAGGAAGAACTCATACCTATAAATTTTCCTATTTTTTTCGGCGTCTTAACTTTGAAACAAATTGCCAAGGTGTCTGTGCCATTGCGACGAAATGATGACTTTTGTCGGAGAGGCGATGATTGTTGTGAAGGCCAGACGGGATCACGGGACCGGAATAACTCTTCAACAGCAGGCGCCGGATTAATGAATGGATTGCGCGGGGACTGAGATGAATTCAATAACAGTGGCCCAGGCGTGTAATCTTCGTCGTCGATAGCAGTGGATACCTCGCTGATCATTCCAGTTGTTGGTCCGATGCTTTGGGCTGTACTAGATTGCATTGGTCGATCTCTTCTAGGAGGAGGCGGCAAACCTGTGGACAAGTTCGAACTTCGTCGTTCGCCAGTGGAAATCATTGGCGAGGTCATTCTCGAGCTTCGGAGCCTTTCTTCATGTTCCAATAGTTTATCCAAGTTTGGAGAGATCGTCAAAGAACGCAAATTCTTTCGTCCTGCATGGCCCGCTGTGCTCCCATTGTCCAGCGTCTTCGTAACAGCTTCTGAATTCATGTATAGTTGTCCTATTCACTAACCCAGAAGGCGAACTCTACGAACAGAGTGCGATGAACCTTTAGTTGGGCGAACAGCCGTGTAAAAGAAAGAAATCAAATTACTTGCCTTTTGAGAAGATAAATTTAAACTGCTTCTGGCAATTAATTCAAGTGACTCCTTGCACACTGAAGGCGGGTTTCAGGATTATCTGAAACTGTCAAGGGATAAGTGGGGACTGAGTACTGAGTCGCGACCTGATCACGAAACACTACTAATCGAAAAAAAAAATACTGCGAACGTAATAGGACCCTCCCAAAGTTATCAGTGATTCAGGCAATGCCATGAAGATTTGGTACACTCCAGCCTCGTGGAATTGCATGATGCATACAACAGGTGGTAGAAGAACAAACTGGATGCCTTTTCGACATCAATGGCCTGCAAAGGTCGTGTTTGTTCTTCATACTTCTACCGAAGTTCCTCGTGAACATCACAGAGTGTTGCCATACCCACGGGAATTCAGTACAAGGCATTACAGAAGCTATGAGTCAAGGTAATATGTTGTAGCCAAAGGATGAGTCCACATGGCAGATCGCTGACACGAACTTACGGCAAAGGCAGCCTAAATTTGAATCCATTAAAGAGGGGTAGAGTACAGCTGTGGCACAACCTCCTCTTTCACAGCATTTGTCAATTAAATAATAAGATACAAGATGTATGTGTGGATGCAAATGGAATCGTACAAATGATGAGAGTAGTCGCGCAACACATAATGAAGTTGAAGATGATACCTATGCTCAACAATCGCAACAAATTTCATGTTCCAGTAGGAGCCTCTAAAATCGGTGTTCTTCGGGGTGGCAAGGGTGGGGGAGTTGAACTGGATAGGGTATTTAAGGATGATCCCAACATCGTGTCATGAACAACTTGAATCGTCTGCAAATCCACGGAGCGCTCGCCAGAGAGAATGGGTGTTAGAAGATCATCATTGGCCCCTTGATCACCATCTTCGTCTTCGTAAGATGGGCGTTCATTTGCTGGAGATACGATTGAATTTGTCTCAACCTCCATAATTGATGAATCAAGTTTATCGGATTGCGGCGGATGGCTCCGCTCTTCCTTCTTTACAATATTTTTGAGGGCCTCCGAGGCAGAAGGTTGTGATGAGTTTGACAGTAGGTCATTTCGAGTAGAAGACGATACCATGCTCGAGCGTCTTGGTGGCAGAGGAGGAGGCGACCTTGGAGTCGGTTGTGACTGCGACAAGGAATTTGACCCAGGAGGAGGTGAGGACATAACCGTGTTGACTTGATCTTTAATGACTACCGACTGTGTTAAGTCCAAGCCTTCTTGCTGAGTGCTTTGACCCATGGACTCCAAAGAGTCCTGCCTATTGCGGTCACCATTGTTAGTTGACTTCAGAAACCGGTAGACCGTTTGAATAGCGGGATTCTTGAGCATTGTCTCCCTCACAGGACCAGAAGGGGCGGCTGGTGGCGGTGCAATGTAGCCCATCGACTGGACCTCCCCTCGGTGACTAGCATGGATGCCAGGAATCGACATTGTCTTAGCCACAGGTTGTACATGAATAGTAACAGGCCTGATAGGTTCTTCAGGGGGAAGCGAAAGGAAATCCTGATGTGCCTCTGCCTCTGTATGACCGATGGATGGTGTGGACTTTTTCCTCGGGCCCAAACTCCGAGTTGCTGGTGCGAGACTTGTGGACGGTTCAGAGTTTGCAGAAAGAGGTTCTGGTGACAAAGGCATGTTGTTTTGTGCGCGCGTCGCAATTGTTTCCGGCGATGACGGTTGGTGTTGGACCGAAGATTCTTGATCCAACGCATGGGACAATCTCTCGCGTCCCTTACGTTCCGCAACAGCAGCTCTCACTTCAGCATAACTAGCCCGAGGTTTATGAGTTAAAGTTTTACTGCCGTCAGGTTGTGTATGATCGGACTGAGGCGGACTACTGTCTTCGTTTGACTGTGTGCCACTGGTAACATCCTTCTTGAAGCCACCCCAATTCACCCCCCATTTGCGCATAGCCTCCTTAGCAGTCTCCTTTATTGCCTGCTTGTCCGCTGTCTTGGCCTTGAGAGTGTTGAAAAACGAAGGAGGGCTTGGTGAGCGAGCCTGCGATCCATCTGAGTTCTTCGAAGGTGTGGGTGGACTCGACTGGTTCTGTGGATCTTGGTCTTTACCATCCTCTTGAACCTTGATGGAATGTACTGATACGGAACGCCGAGACGATACAGAACCTGCATAAGCCAACGCTGGTGGTTCGACTTCACCTGTTAGCGGAGAATTCTGTGCCAACGAGTCGGAATCAACGGGTGGAAGACCTATGGTAAGTTGGTCTTGGTTAGGATAGGCACTCTCTTGTTCAGGTTTGCCACCTGGCATAGTTTCTGGAAAGATAGGAGATGAATTGGTCTCGTCTTCATTCCGTACGGAAGAAAACCAAGTCCTTCTTCGTGTGGTAGTGCGCGAAGAATCAGAAGGATCATCAATAGAGGTTGACAAGGATGGTGAAACCTCAACGGGCACTGCAGCCGGAATAGACTGTATCGATGCATCATCACCTTTTGGGGTGCTGGAAGAGGAATCTTGGGCTGGCTGTGGTGGGTCCAGTATCGATGCAGGCCTAGAATGACTTTCGCCTTGGTTTACAACGGCAGGGGCAGAAGGAGCCCGGGGTTTTCTGCACGTTTCAGCCCAGATACCGCCACGGTGTTCATAAGGGCCAGAGTCAAAGAATGCAATATCATCCATGTTTGGAATCACAACTGATTCCTGAATCTATAAGATTCTAAGTTTTCAGTCCGATTTAAAGCCATGAAAACATACAATCTCCTTGATCTTTGTTTCAATCGTACCAAGAATCATGCCCCAGGTTATTTGGCGATCGCTAACGATAGGCTCTACTTCCAGAACCATTCGTGGAGTCTGTGTGAATGCATACCAAAGACGATTGCTCGGCGGCTTCTTGACCTTGATGAGCAGGTTCCCTTCTAGTTCTTTCAAGACGGCTGCTAGCACAAGTTTGACAGTATATGATTTAAAACGAGCACCAAGATTGATCACAGCCGTCGCCTCAACAGTTATTCGTATTTCCCCCTTATACTGCAGATGAACCTCGATCGAAGCATCACCATCTTTCGTGAGCTCTTTCAACATCGGTTTGCTAAACATGGGTGCTCGATTGCCAACGGAAACCTCTGTAACAGCAACCTCGGTCAGAAAGGCTGGCCGTTTCACTTTGGATAATTTCTTCATAAGCCTGCCAATTATATAAGACTCCAGTGATTGCGTCCGATAGTGGCTGAAGAAAATGCGTCCCAGGAGGGCATTCAACCAACGCATTGGAATTACATCGGGCTGTTCGTCTAGTGTGGTGACGAGATGGTTCATATCTGTTGGATCGAAGATTGGGCGAAAGGGCGAAAGGGTGGGCGTTTGGGCAGGCTGCTCCGAGGCATGAATCAGTGCGAAATACCAGTCTTCCATCTCCACATTTGAGCGGACAAAGATGAACCACGGAGTCGTGGGGTCCATAGCACGTTCTTTAGAAGCTTCCTTGTTCTTCTCGACCTCAACCAATTGCTCCTTCAGGGACTCCGCCTGACCTCCTTCCATGTTTTCTTGCTTTGAGCGCACTGTCCTCGAGGCACTGGGCATACGAACTGGTGTAGAGGATTTGGGCCTCAGAGAGATAGCATTTCGCTTTGCAAAAAGTTCCGCATCTGGCAAGCCTTCAGGATAGATAATAATTTGGTGTTTACTGAGTTCCACAGCCGCTTCGCATTCTGACATCTCCTCGTCCTCGTATAGATATAGCACTGTGCCTTTTATGACCACATACCACATATCTTTTGGACGAGACCTTTTAGGGTCCTTTGAACGTGAATCCAAAAACGACCGTACAAGAGTCACATAGCTCCCGTCGCCAACTGTCTCCTCGAAAGTTTGTCGGACAGTAAGCCAGCCCTTTCGGGTACGGGGCAAGTTAGCAATTGCATCGGGAGCCGTCGCCGGTGTCGCCGACGTATTTTGCTCTTGTTCCTTTTCATCTGGAACAACCCCATCTACTTCCAAACGCTTCTTAGTCGTATCAGCCTCCGTAACAGGTACAGAGGTGTAGACGGTAATAAATATAGCAGCAAATATAAGTAGAGGAATGAAGGTTATACCACCAAGGACATAAGCATAGAACAGGGCCCTCAACATTGTCTGTTGAGGTTGGCAGGAAGTCTAAGACTCTAAGTCATGATGGCCAGAGCCCGCAACACCTTGACAAGTCGGCACGTGTTCGTGACAAGACCAATTTATTTGGGCCTTACTAGCGCTAGCCCCCTGGCAGGTCTTCCTGAATTTGGCCATTCTCTATTCTTTGAACAATCGTGTGGACTGGACATTTGAGTAATTCAGGAGAGAAGAGCGGAAGCGTAAAATGTTAAACGCCAAGATATAAACGACAAAGTTGCTGTTCCAATACTGAGTGAGCAGCTTGAACTTGAATGTACTAATCTAAGAGTGATCTATGCAAAAGTCATGTCCGTTTCACGACAGTATCTATCAGAGCGTCCAGTGCGAGTTTGGTCTCGCTATCAGGAATGAGGTCTAGAGTCTCTCGTGCTTTCTCCGCGTAGGTTTCTGCAAGGATATGTGTTCGTTCGACCCCTGACGTGGTTAGAATATATTCAACAGCCTGAATTTGGTATTAATATCCAATTTCCACAAATGATGGAAAAAAAAATTCCTTACACTTTCTAAATCTTTCGGGTTAGTGAAATTCCGCTGTATTAGCGGCAATAATCTAGGACATTCTTCAAATGCAAAAAGTGCAGGTGCGGTAGCCACTCCAGGTTGCATCCTGGCTACGTGTCGCGCATCCTCTGACAGCTATAGACTGATGAGCAACGGTAAGGTCTTTCAATTTCCTTCTTACCTGGAAAGCGATGCCCAGATTCCTGCCATAGAGATAGGCGACCTCCTTCAAAATGTCCCCTTCATGACATCCTCCAAGAATGACCGCGGACCGGGCTCCCTTGGCCATCAGACCAGCTGTCCTCAGATATGTTTTCCTCAAATAGAGGACCCATGCATCGGCAAGACTCTCTGGGCCCGGAAACAAGTCCGACTCAGGTGTCTTCACTGCCAATCGTAAAAATTCACCTTCCACCTGGTTTGATATCACACTTGCAATGAGCTCGACAACCTCATTCTCTCCAAGACGCGACAGTGCCCAACTGGCACGCCCCAAAAGAAAGTCCCCACCCAGAATAGCCATCTTGTTTCCACCACGGTCTTCAGAGTTCAAATTTGCATGGCTGCACTCCTCCGGCGTCGATAGGATGCCATCATGCAACAATGACGCGATATGAACCATTTCAACGATTTGAGCAAGTCTAACTTGAGTGGGCAGAATAACCGGAGGGGAAGCAGGCCAAGGCGAAAGATTGCGCACTAAAAGTGGAGGTGGAGGTTGTGGCGGATAGGCAGGACGCGATGCAGGTTGTTGCAACATGAAAACTGATCCAAAGGAAGTTGCATGGTCCGGCATACTTGGATTCCATTCGTTGAGTACATCTGACCTGCTCAAGGGCTCGTCAAATTCCTCAGAACGACCCATTCTGGCCTCACATGTGGCTTCCCAATCCTTTTGGTCCCAATGTTTCCCTGTACCATTTGTGGCACGAGCAAAGAGCAGAACCAATAGTGACCGAAGTTGCGCCTTGGGTTTAAGAAAGTAATATTCCGCCATTTGTATCAACCCAGGATGAGCTGTTCCAAGCAGATCAAGCAAACATTTACGCATATGATTCAGCTCTGGAGCAACAACCGTAAATGGTTCTGGCCGTCGAGGATTTTCATGCGTGTCCCCCAGTGGTCCATGTTGTGTTTTCGGTGTGGTCTTCACCTGAGCCAACACCGAAAGTTGTCTACACCGTTTCCGTGCGATTTCTACCCGCAGTCGGCCAGACAGAGGTAGCGAGCGAGAGACACTGGGCCTCATCGCAATCGCTTCAAGTTTGTAACGAGGTTGGGCGAATGGGAAATTGCTTCCGACACACGCGGAAAACAGGTCGTACATATTTATACCTCGCGAATCTAGAAGGCCCACCACAAATGCAATTTCATTGTAGATAGCAAATTATTAATTACCGACGTGCAATGCCGATGTCATACGTAAATACTACAAGTGCTACTATAATATGTACGAAGTCTACCTACTAGCGTTGTAAAAGAAATAGATAAACGGAACATTGAAACTAACGAAGTTGACATAATAATAATTTGAAGCATAGAAAGTGCTTCGTAAAATATGAATAATTCATAGCAAGAAGACAGATAAGAGCCTCAGACACGTATCGGAGCAGGAGAGGTTGTTGTGGTTGACGGCATTGAATTGGGTGCAACTAGTAAATCTCGGAATTTACTTAGGGGTCCTGCTAGGTGTTGTGTGAGAGCTCTGGCCTATGGAGGATGTCAGGTCTCCGAAAACTACCCATGACGATAGCCAACAAACCCTGTTATTGAGCTCTTCCCACTCAACTGCATCTGTGGCATTCAAAGCAAGAAGCATAAGGGGTTGGTGACCCTCCGAGTAAAACTGCTCCGTTTCCGGAATCAACTCATCAACGGGGAGTACGATTATTCGACCGAGCTGCTCCCGAATTAACAGATAACCACACCCGCGAAAGCCAAGATACTCACGTCACTTTCAACCATTCCATAACCCTGTTCCCGTGTCTCCTGCCACACCTCCCCGGTAACACCAACTAGTATTCGGATTTCATCTTTCGGTCTCGCGGGGTCGGTGGCAACTGACACAAGTTCTCCAGCTGGTGTAAAAAGGATGACTGTATGAAGGTGAGGAGGTGCCAAAACTTGTGACAATAGACTGTGAAGCATCGACAGCATCAACATGGCGACTCAAGCGCGGAGAGATCTTTCCAAGTACTTGAAATTCAGAAAACGCAAGGCACGAATTTCAAATCCACAACTTGTAATGCATCCGACTCGGAACGTTTGAAAAGGAATACCAAGATCACGTGAATTACAGTAAAGATATGAGTGGACGCCACGTGTACTTGGTGGCTGTGTTGCTTCACATAGCGATCGTACCTGATCACCTTCCTTCCAGGAAAAGGGGATGCCAGGGAATACCAAGCTGTGGAAGACTACAACACAGCTCCATTAGATATAGAAAAACAGACGTATTCATACACTTTCTATTCTACTGCTCGACTTCTGCTGCCGAAGTCGTTTAACTGCATCAATTTTGGTCACATCCAAGACGGCCACTTCCCGACACTCAAGTGCTAACGCGATTCGGCTGATTCCGTTGTGCTCCTGCCAGTCGATTTCAAAGACTCCGGGTTTCTCGGTCCCGGCGAACCAAGAAAATACTCTATGATATGCCTATAATAGTCATTCAACAAAATTAACTTCACAGGATCCGGGAAGGAACCTACCCTTGCATAATAGATATGTAACCAACCATCACCACTTCCAGTGGCGAAAAATCGGCCGTCTGGACTGAACCTCAGAGCATAAAGGGGCCGCTTGTGATCCTTGAAGATGTGCAAGCATTCCCCCGTGACTGAATCCCATAAACGCGCTGTGCCATCGAATGATGAACTTGACAAAACAATCAATGACGCATAACATTTTAAGAGAAAGCAGCTTACGTTGCAATGAGTTCATTCGTTCCCGCTGGTTGGTCGACACACCACCCCACAGTACAGACGGAATGTGTATGACCTTTCAATATAACCGCGACATGATCAGAGGTCGATAAACCCGGAATCTCATCAGAAGGATGCTTGATATTGTCGATCCTCCATATATAGGCGGTGCCGTCGTCTGAACACGACGCTAATCGTGTACCGGCTGGATTGACCCTTATTTGGTTAATCTCGTCCTTGTGACCACTGAAGGCTTATGAGGAACAGACAGAACGGACAAGTGTAGAAACGCACTTGAGCACTTTAATTGGTTCTTCTTCGTCCACATGCATAATAAATATCCGTTGGTCGGCACCAGCACTCGCGAACAATTCGTTGTTCAACCATTCAACATCAAGACAACAATCTACCCCATAGATAGATTAAATATAGAATCACCAGATAAGAGAAAAGTTCGACCGACAGCCACCTTTATGATAGCGGTATTGTCTATGCAGTCGTTTCTCCTCCACATGCCAAAGACATGCCGTGCCGTCAAGACTCGCAGTGAGTAACCAAACACTATTTCTCGAAAACCGGGTTGTGAAGATCGGGCCCTTCTCAAACGAGCGTCAAACAAGAATGGAAGATGAATGCTACCACTGCCTACTTGGTGTTGCCCATGTGAAAAGTATAGAGAACCCTCCACCGTGCAGACACGCAGAATGGAATTATATGATCCAACTGCCAGAAGGGTACCTTCTGGATTCCAGTCTAACGACGTTAAGTCACCTTGCTCAGGCTTAGAAATGTCCTCTAGCACAAGTGGTTCGCTAGGAAGTTCAGCAAAGCCCTCTGCAGGAGGGTCTGGAAGATTCCACACATTAACGATGGAATCTTTTGATCTAGACAATGTGTACCATAAGCAGATGGCAGGCTAAATATGTAAAGAACTCACCCAGAAGCCAGCAGGTTGTGTCTCTTGGGATTAAAGGCACATACAAACACCTCTGATTTATGACCTGCGAGCATCAAAGCCATTCGCGGATCCGTATGGTCGCCAGGACCTTGAGGACGAACAAAGACTTTGGTAACATATTTCTGTCCCGTGAAATTATCATACGTAACGTTGTCCGGAGACACGTGCACACTGTCGGAATTTGCAACTGCATTTCGGATAAGCCTTTTACAAAACATTAATTGCACATGAACCTTACCAGGCGCCACTGGGTCTACGTCCATATCTGTCGAAGCGCGCCTCTGCCGCTTTTCTACATGGCCATCATCTGTTGGTACAGGCGATGTCTTCCGCTTCGTCTGTGGAGTCTCAACAGCCGAAGGTGCAAGTGACTGCTTTTGTTTTTGCAGTACTTGTTCGTGCATAGGCAGATCTGGCGGTGCTGCGGGTCCATTCTTTACTGAGATTCTTCCATTCTTCGCTTGTTGTGATGTTGTAGGCTGACTATTGGGTATTGGTTCACTAACAGAATTGGATTATTATATTAGTATTGCTATCTCCCACAACCGCAATAAATGCCATTGACTTTGTTTGTGGTTCTTCCAGGGAACATACGTGCGGTTCCAGAAGAGAAAAACCAGTCTTGCAATTGGTCGCAAGTTCATCTCCTCTCCAATGGCTTTCGACTTCGATATAAAGTAGAGATTTGGTAAGGAGTTCTATGAGTTCCCCGCGAGGAATATGTTTTGCAAAGTATGGCGAATTCTGTAAACGGCCCTCGTTGCGAAGCGCAAAAGCGGAATGGTTAAATCCTTTGTACGCGATGGTGTTAAAGCTCACAATAAATGGCAAAGTAAATAAGAGAGGCGTACCGGCGTCTTGGAAGTAGGAATATATAAGACAATTTATTTCATCAGATGAAATAACAATTGGGGCAGACATGGCCGTGCATCCAAGCGCCTGTAAGCGCTCTTGTGCTGAAACTTGGAAATGGCAAAGGTGACATTGTCACATGAGTCACGAATCGGAAATTATTTGTCTTTGCGTGCCCATTTCCTTATATAAGTGCGTATTAGACGCAGAGAGTCGTGACGGCCTTTGTCAGTCCCTCCATGTGCTGATATAGCAATCCTTCTTGGTGTCGTGATTCTCCGTTAGCCGCTTGTATTATACCCTTATCTGGCAACTAAATGGAGGCTTTAGGGTTGAGTTAACATCTCTACTATCAAGGCCACCTGAGTACGTTTGAGTAGCAATCGGGTAATACCACTGAACGTCTCTATTGTAAATGAAATGTGGGACGAAACTGGCCGTCGTCTGCAGACCGAGGGACATGAACTACTCAAGAGCGGCGACTTTGGACGGATCAAAGTGAAGAACGTATCACAGACCAAGAAGCACAGCATCATACAGACCATCCTTGACCAACGATCCCGGTCAGTGCCCTTATGCCATAAGGAGGACATCCACGCTGTTTGTATCTGCCTCGTACTTGGATTTCAGCGCTTATGATCTCGACTTTTAATTCCATGGCAGAATCTCGTGCCGAACACCAATGGAACAGCAGTAGCAACATATGATTCCTCCATATATACGGCGTCATTCTCCAAAGGTTTGTGCATCGCTCTCTTTTGTATTTGTGCCATAAATTTTCTATCTTGTCGTTTCACAGATGCATCTCTCTATTACACATGTGCACAAGGTAATGCCTGATGGCACAAACGTTAATTCTCATCTAACAGAAAGCCTTTCGCCAAGATTTTCGGCTTCACATATTTAACATGAGGTCGTCTGATAATCGGATTTACCAAAGAGATGGCCTTGTTTCCAGAATACCATTAAGGAAGTTCATTCAAGGACATCCAGGGAATTGGACTATAACAGACGCAGATTTATCCCCCAATAATGATAGGTATGCTCGCCCATTCTTTGCGGTTTCGTAGATATTCATTCATCCGATACGGATTTAAAGGATTATCTACTCTTCTATAGTAAGGCATTAGTGATGCCAAAATAACGACGTACATGTCTAACCATTTCACCCAGACACCGACAGTCTACATGACAAGCACCATTCCAGACGGAGATCCCATTCAAATACCTATCAATTTTTCACGTCGAACAAATTTTTTCCTGCATGATGATTTTACTGGAATTTGGAGCTGTCGTTTCTCTGCTGACGGGAACGAAGTCGTTGCTGGTGGAAACAAAAAGATCTTTGGTTTGGAGTTCCACTTCATCACTTTGTCAGCTCAACGCTGATGGCAAATTTTCCAGTTTACGATCTCATAGCCAACAGCTGTATCATTGAAATCTCTGCACACAATGACGATGTGAACAGCTGCTGTTGGGCTGACACAGGTTCCTGCAATGTTCTCATCAGTGCTTCTGATGATTCATTTTTGAAAGTCTGGTAAATTCCCCCCCCCATAATTTTTTTTTCTAAAAGATCTTACAACTGTCTCAGGGACAGGCGATCTTTAGGTGTCACTGGGAAGCCTTCTGGAGTCCTCATCGGTCATACTGAAGGTATTGCATACGTGTCTGCCAAGGGAGACGGTCGTTATATTATCTCCAATGGCAAGGACCAAACTCTTCGTTTGTGGGATCTCCGAAAGATGCGCTCAAATGCAGAATATGAAGCTGTTGCTGGCGAGTTTTATGGAATTCCGGGTTTCGATTATAGGTTCTTATCAATTGTATGTCTAATGGGAGTTGGGCCTGACCTTGCTCTTGGATTTCAGACATGTTTATCATAAAAAGCCTAGATTCAAGGCGCATCCTAATGACTGTAGCATCATGAGTTACCGCGGTCATTCCGTGTTACGAACACTTATTCGGTGCTACTTTAATCCAGTGGAGACAACAGGAGCACAATACATTTACTCTGGGTCTGCTGACGGGAGAATACACGTGAGGCTCTAACAGGTATTTTGAACAGTTCGGCTCAGGGATCGTTTCTCTTCTAGATTTGGTCTTTGGATGGCAAGATTGTTCATGTTCTGGATCGTTCTAACACCCTACCCTATACATACCATCCTTCAGGACCGGAACCATCTCACAGTCAACCTGTTCCGCGTCGCAGTTGTTGTGTGCGCGATGTCAGTTGGCATTCTCAGGCAAGTTGCGATGACATTTTCATCTGATTGGATCCTTATGGTACTTGGATAGGAACCTGTGATCATGAGTGCTGGGTGGCACCAAGGGACCGTCATCGCTCGTCATGAATACAAAGGTCTGTCAAAAACAGCGGGTGCTCTAGAGGATTGGGTTGAGCAAGATCGGCTAAGCAATTTGCATTGGGAGGTCAGGAGGTCAGCGCGACTGCGAACAAATGAACTCTGGTGGCAACAAGATGGCCATATCTCTGACAGTGTTGACGACGAAAGCATGGATGAAGATTCCATTTGAATTTGTTTCATATCATTTTGTATAGGATGCAACTTTTAATGTTGCTGTTGTTTTTTAATTAAACTTTGGATGTACAACACTTGTAAAAATGGAATTTCTAACGTGTCAACTCGGGTCAAGTAATCAATTGAATAGATGTGCGTACTGATTCGGGTGAACCGCTATGATGAAAGAGAACTGAGTCCCATTTAGTGTATTTATACACACCAGTACTCCTTCTGACTTGCACCCACACGTCACTGTATAATGTTGGAATACATTGAGATTCCCACCACATTTAACCGCAGAGTTCAGCAAGAGAACGAATGCAGTGTCAGTGGCGAGGAAACGAGTACAGCGGAACTTTATTCCGTTTCTGACCTACTGAATTCGGTGTCATGGGGTACATAGCCCTGCAAGCGCAGCCAAGGGCACTCAACCGCCCCCAAAAGCCTACCCATTATCGTTCGCTTGCCATGCGATGGGCTGTGAATGATTGAATGACGGAGCGCTGGGAAAGGGCAACCCAGAAGGTGGACATTTGGTAATGCAGCTCTTATCAATCGATCTCCTAGCTAAAACGCTCATAAACACCGAGTTGGTATAGTAGCCTATAGGTGAACGTCATGGATGGCTATAATTCCTTATCGATGAAACGTCTTGACGATATCAGTCAGCTTGTATTCGGATCCCAATCAGGTATGACAACCAGCTTAGCGCGCAGCCCTGCAAATGTCCCATCAACATCGGTGTACCTGAATTCTCCTTTTGTTCCACCCGCCGAGATTTTGGCTTTCTAAACATGCCCCTTGTGGCTGGTCCGAAAGAATCCCTTGGAATGCTTGTGTTCCACATAAAAACCTGCGGACCCACATCTGTCCCACCTTTCTTCGCCCTTTCTTCTCTCTCACATGTACGGCTCACACTACTTCCAGCCCCACCCACCGTCATCATCCTTTGATATCAAGTACTATGCTCATGGCCCTTCCCATGCGCTTCAAGGCTTCCCGTCGTCGTCCAGCGACCTCCCGGACTTATACTATGGATACGAGTTGGCAACTCCTCCTTCAGCATCGTCCTCCGAGGCGATCTGCACACCACCCTTAGGTGCTCAGCCATCGTTATATCCTTGGGGGCAACCTGCCACTGTGACTGCAGCCGTGCCACCCGAAAGCGCCACAGCGTCCGCACAGGCCCTGTCATTTCAATCATCGAATAATTCGGGGATACCACTACATCTGCTACGGTCAAATCCAAGCAGTGCTAATTTTGATCCACCGTTTCGCCAATTCTCTGGGCTGGACCAAACACCCAGAAGAGTAATGGGCCGAGATGACGCCGAAGAACCACAATTACAGAAGCCAGAATTGTATTCGCAAGGACTTTCCCTTGCCACGGGATTCATTTCCCCAGCGGCTACATTACTCAACCCAGCCAAGTCAATATCACCATCTGCTACCTCCCAAACACCTCTCAAACTGCATCAACCACGTCCTTCCCGGAGGATACCGATCGTTAACCTGGACCAACTCGCAACCGCTTGCGACACTTCATCACAGGAAGAAACCCCAAAACCAGAAAATAGCGTATTTTGCTCACAAATTGCAATTCAATCACACGCACGATCGCTCTCTGACCAGGGACATATTTATCCAATCAGCGGAGTTTGTTATCCAAATCAAGTCCATTCAAAGAGTGGAGACAATCCGGGTATGCAAAGGTCTCTCCTGTGCCTGTGTGGATGTATGGAATCCTACACTTTTTGACTCTAGTTTCATCTTTCTGATAGTTCTCCCGTCCCACATTTGTTCTATTGTTACATACGCAATTTATCGTTGGCATTTATCGCAATCTTTTCCCATCACATTTCAATATATAGAATACAAGAGAATACATCAAGTACTATTGGAGTTACGCTACAAATCAAGATATACATGATAATAGGGACATAAAGCCAAGAGGTTATACACAAGAGTTTACATGAGGTACAGGTGTCGCGAGAGAAAGGTATGTCGATTCAACTGGGTTATCTGCGGAATACGAAATGGTTGTGATCGAAAGAGTTCCTAACAAAATAATGTATCAGCTGCTGTCAAGGCGAAGGGGAACCACGAAAGAAACCTGCATATATTGATTGACGGCTTCGAGACATCAGAAAATATATTCTCCGTATCTGTCGAGAACAGGACCGAAGTAGGCGTTATGAAGCCCAAGAGAGCCGTCAAAACCATCTTGCAACTGGAAGCCTTGCATATCCAGCAGAGACTGATGGTGATCAAGATCATCAGAGAGCCAAGTTTTGAGGTCTTGACCATTGGTAAAGGTTGATTCGAAAGAGGTTCCAGCACCGTTGGCAGCGTTGACCCCAAGTTTCCCTGTGTTCTCCTGGTGGTGCGTAGGCAGGCCCAAGTATGTTCTTGAGGCTTCATCGAAAGGCAGTGAAATACCAGAAGACCGTTCGGAACCATTAGGACGAGCCATACTGCCGCTGATGAGATCATAGAGTTCAGTCCTCTCGCCTTTGGTCAGCAGACGTTCTGGATCAATAGAGGTAAAAGGTTCGTGATTATCGCCAGTTGCAAAGCCATCCATATCCAAGAAGGGCTGAGGGTTAGGTGATTCGAAGAACCCAGATATAAAGTCACTCGGAGATGGGAGAAAATCGGATGCAGTCGATCTTCCAGCACTTTCATCAGAGGAATCGCAAGGTATAGTAAGCTGAGGCGAAACTGATACCGAACCCCAGTCTGAATCCGTACAAGAAGATGGCATCCCGCCAGAGATTTGGGGCAGACATATTCCAGAGATGGTATCATGCCTGAGGCAATCAGCACTCCGCGATTTTTTAACTGCCTTGGAGGAAAATCCTGCTGGGCGGTTGGTTTTTTTTTCTTGACCTTTCGTAGATCGCTTTGTCGAACGTCGAGACAGTAGTGGTAGACTCATTGTAGGTTTCAGCGGAGGATTCTTAGGAGGTTCCGTTCTGGTAATTGAAAGGTCTTCCTTAACCCCAGAAGATGGCTTGTATGCGTGAATATAGCAACTTAAAGGGTACAAAAATAGCGTACCTGAGAAGAATTCTGGGATTGCGCGAGAGCGAGGGCCTTCGCCTTCATTGCACGACCTCGGATGAGATTTGTGTGCTTATCCTCTTTGGCCACACGTAAACCTATTTCGTGTTAACAAGGTGCACTTTTTCAAAGAGCGGGATATGTCACCTCTGGAATGAAAGTAGTCGTATATATGCCGTCTATCGACAGAGTATCGCTCTTGAAAGTCCTTTCTTATAGAGAAAGGGGGCATCTTAGCTCCAGGAATAATGTATGCTTCCATTTCTGCGACTAATTCCGGCCCTAGCCTT
The DNA here is from genome assembly GCA_026262225.1 of Inosperma sp. D86. Taxonomy (NCBI): domain Eukaryota; kingdom Fungi; phylum Basidiomycota; class Agaricomycetes; order Agaricales; family Inocybaceae; genus Inosperma; species Inosperma sp. D86. Next base: position 50,776 of record JAIUJM010000015.1, read on the forward strand.
AGGGCCAAGCGTTGAGGATTAACTCGGCGGGTTTTGGGCCGGCCATCCTCGTTCAAGTCCCAGATGATATCATCTTTGCTTTCATCTAGGGAACGGCGGATCCTTTTCCTTAACTTTCCCTCGCCGGATGACTCGTCGTCAGAGTTGAGAGCAGACTGGAGGTCTGAAGAGCACTCCTCTCCAGGTGTCGCCATGGTAAAGTTAGCAGGTTAGAATAGAGCAAGGTCAAAGCAAACAGATAAAAACCGCGTTCGCAATCACGTGATGGGATACAATTTCATTTTATTAATTCGATTGGCTAGAAGTACAAGCTTGCAGCGAAAACGACTACAACGGAGCCAGTCAGTTTATCCGATGAGTTGAACGAGGAGAAACGTACTATCCCGCTTGATTTTAATCTGACACTCTTCCATTTTCCTAAAAAGCTCTGCATCACCTATTACACGAGCCGCGTCCCTTACCTCTCGACAAGTCTCGTCTAACCTTGTAATCACCCTGACGATAGTCCCTTCTGCTACGTCCGTTAAATTCGTGATTTGTTCAAAAGGCTGTCAACCAGTTAACAATGAATCTCCTAAATACGCTGATGTCAACTTACCATTCCCTTTGCCCACTCATACACGACTTCTACGAGGCCGAATTTCAAATGGGACCGCAAGTCCTCAGCAGCAACCTTGTATTGATCTTGGATACGGCCGACTCTATCACCTATTTTTATGATAGCATCCCTTCCCGCCTCAAGCTTTGGTGACAAGGTGGGCTCAACATCGGTTTTCTCCTGGAAAACAAAGCAAGATAGCAGCGCCACAACTTCCTCAGGATCATAGTTCGCTAATGTGTTTTCCAGAATCAATTCAGTCAAAACGAGTTCGTTAGCCGAATTTATCTAGAAATCGGTCTGCACATTTAAAAAGAAGAATAACATTTGACGAACCTCGCATGCAACTCGACCCTTCAGAAGAACGGTGGAATTCTTGTCAATGAATTTAAGTTCTTTCAAAACCGCAATTCGTTGCTCGTAATCGGGAAGGAGCTCAAGGTTTTGATCTGAGATAGCAAGTTTGAGAGCTTCAATGCGGGCTTGTAATATTCTACGCCCGTGCACCAAGGAGTACTAGGTAGATGTCAACACGACTGCAACATAGTTGGAAAAATGGTGCCCATACGTGGTCCTGAAAATCTGGGCATGATAAGCAACCATTACGTGTAATTTTCTCAGCAATAGCTGTTCGTGATCGTAAAATTTCTTGGAACTCCAGTGAACGCATACAATTCCAGTCCACTTCCAGCATCTGTCCTGTGGACGCATATTCTTCGACGACGGTCTGTAAGGTTTTGATTCCGGCATTCATCTCAGATATGAGATGCCGGTCAACAATCTTTGCCACATCGACCTTGATATTGTCAAATAAAGATATTCCTGGATAAACATTATCCTTACTTTAACGACTTTTGCCGTAACCATGACTATGCTGCTTAGAGGAACCGTCCGTAATTCGTAGACGCCTGATTCCACAGCTAATGAACCAGGAGAAAGTGGCCATGCTGGAGGTACTTGTCCGCTGCCATCTTCAACATGGTCAGCTTTGTTCCGCGAAGGATGATTAGATTTTACCAAGTTCACTGGATTTCGTAAGTGGATCGACCCATGCTAAGACGAAGTAGGTCATAACTTTAGTCGTGTGATTCGTGTCACTGATTAGAGGCTGCTCTTGGAAGCGCTTGAGAAAGATGCCAATTTTGTTCGACCGGAAATGCTTGGAACCTACGTTAGGTACAACATTCCACCTGGAGAGGAGCTAAACTTACTTCATCGCGAAGGATTACTACTCGTCCAGGACATAGTACTTTTTGTCCTTGGCGGCTTTGCACAGCTAATTGGAGCATCTTGCAGGTATTCTCCGTAATATCCAATGATTGATCGTAATATGTCTCTATATCTGCAATACAAATTGCGCAGTTCAGCACAGGTGCTGTAGATAATTTTGTTTCGTGCTTTGGAAGTCTTAGAGCGTTGCAATGAGAAAAAAATTTTGCACTCACTTCGACAACCCTTTTTTGGTTTTCAGGCAAAAGACGTTGAGAGGCATTTTCTGAAAAGCTCCGCTTGATCATCTCCTCCACCCTCAAGGCCTCTACCCGCAGCAAATTTAGAATCATATTATACGTAAGCCTAAATTGAGAAGAGAGTTTTCCCGGAGTCCCAAGTATCATAGTGGTCAGAGTAGTCACCTGGATAACAACATAAGTGTATATCACGATATGATGAGACCATCATACTTCAGGAGGTGAATCATTAACAACAATTATAACGGTTCCGGTCGAATCTAGACCACGCCTGCCTGCGCGGCCAGCCATCTGAGTATATTCACCAGGGAGAATGTCACGGAAGCTGCGGCCGTCATGTTTTCGTATACTTGAAAACACCACACATTTCGCAGGCATGTTGACACCCTAAAATGGATAGTTTGGTGTCTGATGAAGACATTTCTTGAAACTTCGACTGACCATTGCAAATGTCTCTGTAGCAAACAGTATTTTAACCAAACCACGCGCAAAAAGAATTTCAACCAGCTGTAACGAAATTTAATCCTTTCGTTTTTGATAACAAACGAAATGAATGACCTCCTTGACGAGCGGTAGAAGTCCGCCGTGATGAATTCCAATGCCACGGGATAACAGATCTCTCATTCGAGTTATCTGGGGTAGCTTCCTATCAGAGACTAGCAAATTTTTCGTAAACTCGTGTCTTCTGATGGGAACCATCTACGTACCTTTGAGACGAGACAGCGCTTTCTCTATTGCAACGTGGATTTCACTCTTTTCAACCGAGGTGCAAAGATCCTGGTTGGTTAATGTTCCTGCATTTTCTTCGCATTTCTTCTTTGAGAATGTGAAGACAACAACAGGAAGAAGCATCTTTTTGCGTAAATGCCCAAGAAGGTGCACATACAAATACTTATCTGACGCAGTGTGGATGGTTCGCGTTACTCCACCGCCTCTGTGTGCCAGTGCAGAACCCCTACCACGGGTGGGCGCGGTTCCGCGTTGACCACGTTGGCCAACGCCGGAACCACGAGCGCCTGCACGCTGCATGGGAGGAATTCCAGCTGCCTCACGTTCTTTATCCTGCTTGCGCCGTAATGCTTCACCTGCATCTTTATACCTAATTGGTCATGAAGCGTGTAGCAGAGCATAACCCTTTGAAATTTACCCATTATTCAAAAATTCCTTCTCGGCGTTGACTATTTTATATACGTCTCGACCAGCATATAGATAGTGTTCCAGGGGAACTGGTCGTTTTGGAGTAGAGATGACATAGATATCTTTCTTTTTGGTTCGTCTAAATTTAATTAGAGATAAAATGAAGTGCAAAACAGGCCACTCACCCAACCCAGTCTGCGAACTCTTTGGAGTTCGGCACAGTTGCTGATAATAAGATGATATTGACATGATCGGGAAGCATGATAATGACCTCTTCCCAAACGACCCCCCTCTTTGGAGTAACGGTTAGTGAAACTTACTGGCAACCTACATTATAACGCACCTCTGCATCATTAACATAATGCACTTCATCAAAGACCACAAATTCAACATCACGTATGAGATCAGCGCCTTTATAGAGCATGCTGCGTAGAATTTCTGTTGTCATAACCAAACAACTGGCTTCCGGGTTGATCTGAACATCACCAGTCAGGATGCCCACAGAGGCAGATGAGAAAGTTTTTTTAAAATCACGGAATTTCTGGTTGGAGAGAGCTTTGATTGGGGATGTATAAATTGTTCTGTAAAGGGGCATGTGAGAATCACCAGTGTAATGAACAGGATTCCAACCTCGTCATATGCCTCTCAGCCAAGGCTATGGCGTATTCCGCGACAACAGTCTTTCCTGCTGACGTATGCGCAGCGACAAAAACGGAGTCACCCATTTCAAGATGATAGACTGCTTGCTTTTGGAAGGTATCAAGTTCGAATGGGTACTGAGTAGTTCCATGTGAGAATCCAAAGCTGAGAAAGCAGCAATGGGAATTCTGACCTTGTGAGCCATATCAGGCACCAGTTCACGGAAGTTGGCGAAAGGTGTGTTGACATCGATAACGTGAGCCCAGTTGCGCTTCTGGACAGATGACCGTTTCGATGGCAATTTCTGTGCGATAGGTTTGAGATTTGAGTGCTAGAGAGGCTGAAATTAGAACAATAGAATAATCAGAGCCGGTGAATAATAACCACAGATGTTGGAAGGAGATCATCAATGTCCGTGACTATATGTGATGGGATATTCGCTTCGTTGCGGACGACTCCACCATATTCCATCTAAAACCGTACTTAATGGCTTGAGTAATTGCCCAAAATCTAAGATTTACCGTATCCCCGTGTTCTTCAGGCTGCAGGACATCCACTTCAACTGGTATAAGTCCATCACCCTCCATAACGTCCACAACGTTCTCGAGTCTTAGTCCTCTGGAGAAGCCAGGCGGAACCACCCTGAGACCCCTCGATTCCGGCTTCTTGCTCACTGGATCATCGGCTAAAATGTCTTCCAATCCACCGGGCCAGAATGGCACGTAACCTGACTTGCCGCGTACAAAATTTTTACTTGGACCAGGAGCACGATTGAGTGACGTTGAAGTCAGTCCAGTTGTTTGCCTGGGTGCAGCCGTCTAGGAGCGATATAAATTATAAAATCAAAAATGTGGACACATCGAACCTCAATGTAGCCTGAAGGACGTCCATCAAGTCCAATTCTAACAAGCGTTATAGTCGTTGGTGGAGGTGCAGGATGTGATTTCAGAAGCCTTGGGACAGAAATATCATGACCCCAGTGTCTAGAAGCGCATTAGTCGTTGGAGAAATTCAAATTAACATGCCTCAGACATTTGATAAGTCGGTAACCAACTGGGTGGGATAGTCCGAGTAGGTAAGAGTAGACTCTGTTCGATACCATCATGAATTTCAGCTGTCGACGGTATTCCAGCAAGGCCCAAGTCTTCAAGCAAACTTTCAGTGTCTCCTGGGTTCGGGTGCACAATTTTTTCAATCAAGTCAACTATTGTCGATGCCATATTTTATGGGAGCTGGAGTTGTCATTCAAAGAGCTGTTTCTGGGAAACTTGGCAAGAGCTCGTGATCAATGTCCAAAAGAGGAACCGTCATTTAGTTGACATCTACTTACAGAAAATAGGAAGAAAGTCCATGGTCATGCTAAAGGTAGGAGATATCCAAAAGATCGTCCGAATTCTCTGATGATACAAACGATAATAGATAATATCGGTATAATTTGCACCCAAAACTCAATTTGAAAAAGCCCCTCCTTCGGAGAGTCAGTGGTAGGCCTAAAAGCCTGTGCTAGCCGCTAGAGAAAAAGGACTGATGACAGAAGAGTTATGCTCTTCTGCTCACCAGGGCTTATATGGTGTACAAGGGAGGCTTTAGGCCATCCCTTACAAATAGTCTTGCTTTTTTCTGGCGTAGACACACTGGAGTCGAGTGTATTGTGGAATTTTTTTTTCGTCAACTTCTTGAGTAACTCTCTTCTCCAGATCGGTCAGAAATGATTCTGGAACTCCACTCCCAAAGAGTAGCGGTCGTCCAGACGAAAGGAAAGACTAGAAATTATGAGAATATGATTGTGAGAAACGTGACAAGACTCAAATCTGGCCATACCAATAGGTTCTCTCTCATGGAACTGTCAACTTTGAGCCAAAATTCTGCATTGGGTCCCTCTCGAAAAGGGGGCACGATAGGTAAAAAATACTCTCTGTAGACGACCCCCTCGAATGCAGGGTTATTACGCACCCAATTGTACAAATGTGTGGCCGCATCGACATCTCCGCCGTTTGCCTTGATTGCACTGCGTAGTAATGACAGCCATCGAGCAAACCAGGGTGGTGAGAAATCATTCTCATCGACATCGATGTGCTGGTGGTTCCGATCGTATGTACCAAAATCATATTCTGAGAGGTCTATCAAGCCACCGGGTCGGACGACACGTGCAATTTGGTCTACTAAACGATGGTAATCTCTGATCTAGCGAATGCCGTTAGTGCATGCTAGACATAAATCGAGAAATCTCACTACGCCAGGGGATATCAGACGGGCGTGCACGACGTTAAAATCTCCATAGTAATGTTCCAACCCAAGATTTATATCATCGATTTCACTTCTGGAATGAAAGCGTCACATACAGACGTTCCGATACTATATCTTAGAGCTTACCGCAGATTTGATGGCATGTCGCTGGAATCGTTGGTAGTAGTAAAACTTGTCACGCCTTTCGCTGCGGCGAAGAATACACTCACGCCAGTTGTATTGGAATCAAGTCAATAGCCACAGCGTTGCAGTGCAGAAAGTTTCTGGCAACATCAACAATCCTGAGAATCAACTCTGGATCATGACAGATTTGTAAAATATGTTTGATTAGAGCGTACCAGCTACCAGCACCACATCCTAAGTCGATGCAGGCCTTCGTCTCTCCCGGTGTATCGTCTGCTAACACCTCTGCCAATCCTGGGACATATTTTTCCCCCATGATATCGATAAACATATTGTACTGTTTATCTTTGAATGGTGTTAGTCAATTCATTTCACAAGGAGCTGACGCACCAAGACGATTGAGTTCCTCTGTGTCTGCAGGAAAACGATAGATGTCCGAATAATTGTTTAACTGTCGACCATACTCCCTCTTGAAGAATTGCATGTTCGAAGTAATCGAGACGACAGAAACTGGGGAAGCGGAACGCCTCGACTCTTCAACATCCAATGAAGTGACTATCGAAGGAGGAGCTCTATGTACCACAGAGCCGTCATCGCTTTCTCTATCGCTCTCGGGATCCATGGGTAAACAGCTAGGGTTTTAAATGTGATCTAAAACCGGAAGAGACATTTATACCAACAATGTCGGCTTTTCGGAAGGATACGAAAGGACACTTATTTTATTGGTGGAAAAATGTTTTCCGGGGCCACAAAGGTCATGAAACCCAAAAGGGGGGTGACAATTCGGTAATCGAACCACAGAACAATTACAGATGAACTAGGTATATATGTGCCATGCGAGATTTAAGAAAATAGAATGTTACCGCTTATGGAAGGTGGCTTGCCGAGCTCAGTCCACACGGCAGGATTTGCGGACCACACAATTGCTGAAATAAATGTATTACTTATTGATAGTGTGGGCTTGTCATTGTGGGTGCTTACGCGGGCACGCCGCATCTTTGACTCCGGGCAAACTTGGTACTTTAAATTATCTTGCATGAAGCCAGAGTCGCGCCCAAGTCAATTCACAGATAGCATTTTGTTGTCTAGTGCAACTAGTGCATTAGTATACCACCAGCCTGAAATTTTCGAACCTCAGAAGCGGGAGAAGTAGATCACAGATGTCGATGACCGCCCACAACTTTACACGTGGCTTCCAAACAAATCTTGCTCAAGTGAAACGCGGGGTGAATAGATTGCCTGGTTTCAACTACGCAAAAGTACATGAAACAAAACAGCAGGGAATTCTGTCGTTCCACGAGCAATAGCAAGGTCTTGCAGAACATTTAGCGTTTCTTAAGTGCTGCAAATCGTTGAGCGAGGGCTTCGAAGTCATCGTCAGGCGAGGGTGGCCTTTTTGATATGTCCGACACGACCGTAGCGATAGTCGAAGTCGACCCCGATTTCACGTCATCAGTTTTGATGTCCTTGAGCTCAGATTTCTCATCGGTTTGAGTGACGGGGTTGTTGGAGTCGGGTGATATCTTCTGATGGTCAAGATTGGGGGATTGAATTAACTCCCAATAAATTCTCACCTCGTCATTGGCGGCTCCTAGTTCTGCTTCGCTTGATGACCAGGGTACGCCGTAGGCTCTTGCAATTTCGGTGAGATAAGCATCGACAAGTTGGATTTGTGGAGCTCCTGTCGTGAGCTTACTCATTACCTGTGATCGTTTTCGGTCAATGGAGTTAGAAGAACATGAAGGAAAAGCTGACCCGCTTTGGAACACACTCATCTCTGTTCTCCATGACAGCCAGAGAGAATTCCCGCCCATATTTATGCATAAGGATTTCACGCAGGATGTGTAGTTCTGACCGAGGGTGGGTAACTCGTGCATGTCGCATATAGACTTCTTACCCTTGAGCTCTGTCCGTGGTGCTGCATGGATTATGCTGCATATACCTTCAGCAATACCTGTTCATAATTTTCAGGATAGAAACTAAATGATGAATCTCATCCTATTACAGACCGGGATCGGGTTCGCGAGCGCTGCGGCGCTCTGAGTGAATTGATGAAGGGAACTATAATTTTGGACACACTTCAATTCTAACAGCCCAAACCGGGCTAGTAGTAGTTCGCAGTAGAGCTCCAGTAGTTCCAGCAGTTCGATATGGATGTCCTCATTTATAACTGCAGAAGGCACAATGAGAGAAGAACCCGGATAGTGAACTGCAACGCACTAGTCTCGACCTTGATACGGGCGGTCTCTAGTCTCCCCTTCTCGATCAACGTGGCAATGTCTCTGCGGTTTGCTTTTGCCTGAGCTTCTTTCTTCTGTTGAAGTGTCCGCAATCGTTGAACAGAAAGGCTAACGCAGATCGTAGATTGATTGAATCTATTACATTATGAATCGACCTTGCGTACCGAAGTTGAACCTATTTAATCAAAGAACTGACTTTCTGTGAGATTTTGCATGAGTCAAAGTGCTCACCTTTGCTTTTGTAGAATTCCACAACATGTTCAATGCTGAGATAAGATATAGGTCCAAGGTCAACCCACGGCGATCAGCTGATGTTTCCGGACATCACGGTTGCATTGCAACGAAATACATATGTATTTAGTAGGAATATATATGAAAATTTATATGTTCTATCTGCGAACAAAAGGAGTCCAGAAGGAGGCAACTGATGTTACGTTGATAGTGCTTTTTGTTGCCGCCCTCATCTTCTGAGCGCACTCTGTTGGTAGTTTTAGGTCCTGCTATATCGAGTCCCGCACCCCTCGCACGTCTACTGCGTCACAACCTGGAACACTATCAGCATGCATCAAGGTCGTCACCTTCAGAAGGATCCCTCCATGTCCAGGCCCCCTATGATACCTCCAAGGCCTTCTATGGAGTCATTGCTAACCGCTGATGAAGTCAACACTGCTCTTGATGGTTCTGGCACACAAGACTTCCCCAGTTTCTCCGTCCTATGTATGCATGACTTTGAATCTGAAGAAGCAGGTCTTCTGCCCTTCAGGAGGAACGAGATCTTGGACGTAATTAAACGCGATGAGTCTGGATGGTGGGCTGCAATGAGAAAAAGCAAATCGAAGGGATCACGTATTGGGTGGATTCCTCAAGCATATGTCACTGTCCTGTCTGAGGAATTGGCCAACAAATTACGTAGCGTCGAAAAGCCGTTTCGTGTGAGGGAGTACGAAGCTGCAATGACGTATAACGGTAGCTCGCCTTTGACTGATGATTCACCATCGCCTTCGCCACTTGATGATGACCCGTGTTCCAAAGTAAGCCATTTATTCTGCAACAGGTCTGCTTTACTGACTTCCACAGCTCTTCTCATTAGATCATCGTCCTTCAACGGACGGACTGACCAAAGGAAGGGAAAACCAATATTCGCATCCACCTTCTGTAAACCGAAATGTCTTTTCATCTGTATCCCTCTCTTCTTCTGGCCCTCTTCCCCCATCTCGTTCAGCTTCATTCAAGAAAACCTGGAAGCCACAACCAACGTCAGATACCGAGACGAGACCTCGTACCACCTCCCTTACAGCGAGATCTCGGCGAGTGGGCATACATGCAACAGAAACCCTTGGACGATTGACGAATCGAACAGAGACACCTACACCCAAGGAACTGAGCAGGATGTCGAGCCGGAATCTTTCTGGGACATCTGAACCCCTTCAGAGACGAGGCGATGATAAGCGACGGCAGAAAGCTAGTGAAGAGAATTTGACCACCCAACTTACACCATTGCCATTCTTACGACTACCACAAAAATATGAACTCGACGAAGACAACAGGGGCCGGGTTCGTTCGGGTAGCCTACCAGCCCTGGTAGAAAGACTCACTACCCCAGAGACGGATCTGATAAGTGTGTTCTAATCTGCGTCGCGCTTAGCTGGCCTCCCCTGATTAAGCATTTCAGAGATGCCAGAAAACAAAATCTTCACAACTATTTTCCTTATGACATTCCGGACTTTTACAACAGCTGACATACTATTTGACATGCTATTGGACCGGCATCATATTTTGCCACCTAACAATATGTCAGACACCCTCTGTGCAGAGTGGATCATTCGTGTTAGACTTCCCCTTCGCCTGCGCGTCCTGGAAGTTTTTAATCTATGGCTAGAAGACCATCGACTTCTAGAGGAAGAACCCCATATTGCTCGCCAATTGTCACACTTCCTGACAAACCTCGACGATCAGGCCCTGAGTGGTACAGCTGAGAGGATCCTTGAAACGTTGAAACGCTTGGTATAGTCTGTCCCTCTGGCTATAGCATGGTTGGCTGACGATGCATGTTAGACATTCGTGATACCAAACAAACCAACGACAACTGTATCGGGTAGGAAAGCGAGAAAATCCAGGGCTTACAAAAATGATCTCTTGAAAATGGATGCGGTCGATATCGCAGAACAACTCACGTTGCTGGAGTTCGGATTATATGTCAAGATCACCCCTCAGGAGTGCCTCGCCTATGCGAAGTCCCAGTCAGGCCACGCTGTTGTGAACTTGTTAGCGTTTTGTGGTACACATGACAAGGTAGCATCATGGGTGAAGACCAGCGTACTGAATCATGAGGCATTGTTGAAGCGATCAGACACAATCGATTTCTGGATAAAGGTCGCCGAGGCATGTGCATTTACAAATTGCAATGGTCCACATGAACACTAACGCGTTATGCAGAAGTGCCGCTTGCTCAGTAATTTCTCTTCCATGTCCGCAATAATCACTGCCCTAGATTCAACCGTTTTAACCCAATTAAAATTGACGTGGTTCCACGCTGGAAAGAAGTCAATCCTCGATGCCCTGCTCCGCCATAACGAGCCGACGGGAGGTTTTTCTGGTTATCGAACACTCCTTCATCAAGTGGAAGTCTCCTGCGTGCCCTTCATCGCCATGTACCTGACAGACATTGTGCATGTAAGTGAGCACTACAAACAAGAAGGTGATACCATCTTTTTCTTTCAACGAGCACGTTGGTACGAGATCATCACCAACATGCTCAAGTTCCAATCTCGGCCATACAGGGTCGCCCCGAGCGATGCCACTATGGCTTATATTGAGAGTCATCTCCGAGAGGCAGAACGAAATGAAGAATGGTTCTGGAGGCGCAGTCAGGAGCTTCAGCACGAGGAAATTGCAAATGAGGATATCAGGAAAAGGCTGGAGGCAGCGGGATTCTGAACTGTTCTGAAGGATATAATCGTGTATATTATTAGAAGTACGTCGCAGCATTGTATGGAGAAATATAGAATGGACCCGAGACTGTCCTCGAGTCTCAGAGAGAAATATACCAAACAATACACACAGTGTGGTCCTAGAAGGTGAAAAGGACCCACGGAACCAGCTGAAGAATGTTAACAGTTGCAAGTCTCAGGTTGACCAGCAGCGGAAGTTGGTTTGTTTAGATCGACACTGGTTCGGGGTCCAGCTCCTGGTCTTGCACCAGCTCGTGCTGTACTCGGAGCTGTCAGAGGAAGTTTCTTGGCTGTTGTGAAAGATCAGAATCTTTCGGGCATCTCAAGAGAGATACAATGGTTACTCACCAATCTCCGTAAATATCTCAGCAACGCCTTCGCCGGTCTTTGCACTCGTTTCTGTCCACATTAAACCTTCTTCTTCGGCATATTTCTTTGCTTCCTCTTGTGATACTTGACGTCGGGCAGCCAGATCTAGCTTGTTTCCGCAAAGAGCGATCACTATTGATGGGTCGGCTTGACGTTGAAGTTCCCTGATCCACGTGCGGGCCTTCTCCAGTGAGGTTGCCTGAGTTATGTCATATACAACTACAGCACAATTGGCGTTCCTGTAGTACATGGGAGCCTGACTCCAAGTATGATAAGCCATTCACGATTCACGACTATTGTGGCCAACGTACAAGAGACTGTAAGATGAGGCTTAACACGTCATTATGGAAGGGAATAGAAAGAAGACTAGCCTTATATCGTTCCTGTCCGGCGGTATCCCTATGGTGTTGTTGGATAAAAAGGACGTGATGGTGGACAGAGGTGGCGTACCATATCTCAAACTTAACAGTTGTTTGGTTATCAAGAGTGACCGTTTGGGTCAGAAACGCAGCTAGATGGTATCAATACAGTACGGAGGCACGAGGCGGAGACTGCACAAACCTCCAATCGTACTCTCCCGGTAATCATCAAATTGGTCCTTTACGAATCGAAGGACAAGACTTGCCAGATATTAGACCTTTCTGTAGAAGAGCGAGGTTGTGAGACTTCACCTTGACTTCCCAACAGCAGATTCGCCTGAGGCAAAGTTATTTCAACAAGACACTCCGGTAAAAAGAGGTACTCACCGAGAAGTACGAGTTTAAATTGGAACTGTTTCGACATGGTTGTTCAGAAGGAAATGCCAGAGGTATGGAGAACAAGGTCGACTGATGCACGCTGCGGCTGCACGGCCATCTCGGGATGTCCCGACTTGATTCCCAGCCAATGAAAGATTTTCCATCTCCGTTTTGTCCTTTCGAACTTTTCTTTCCATAACCACCATCTTCAAGACCAATCAGTTGGTTCCATCGTCTCCGACATTCAGAAGCCCTGAGTTTAGAGTTCCTCTGCCTTTCAGTACTCAACGAGCAGTTCGTTCTTATCTCCACCGTCATTTTGCGATTCCACGTCACCATTAGCCTCGTCGCCTTGAGAATCAATGAACCGGCACCATCCATACAATTCAAGCTTTGAACATTCCCCCGGACGGAGGGGAAGCTATTCTCCGGCTCACGGAAGTGATAGAGGTTCCTATCGCTCAGAACGGGGCGGATTCAGAGGAAGAGGCGGCTTCAATCGAGGTCGTGGTGGATATTCCAACTATGACTCCCTAAGCAATCAAGGCTCTTATGATCATGGAAACAAGCAAGGCGACATGGGCGGCTACAGTTCATATGATCATCAATCAAACTCTTATTATCAAAACGGATATGCAGATTCCACCCCTGCACATTTTGCATCACAGTCTTCTGGTTACAACCAAGGGTATCCTAAATTTGAAGGTACGCCACAATTAAGACTGAATGTAAACAAGGGATAGGGAGCAACGACGTCTATGTTCTTTTGCATTGAGGCGCCGAATTACATCTTTCTGTATTTTGCGCTATCATCCGATCATGGTCTGCCTGTGGGGCTTTTCTTTCTTCCTTGAACGCCGCTTCGCTTTCCTGAGCTTGTGAAAAAATTGTTCAAGGTTCATGAGCATCGCGCGTTGTTTCCGATGACATGGATGTGTTCTTGAGACTCTGAAATGTCCACTTCGTGCCTTGTTTTGGATTTTTCTGCCGGCCGCCCTATCTTTCCTTGACTTCTTCTGTTGTTACATGAGTTTCTCATTCACTGACGTTAGACGGACCTGGCTATGATGAAATCGACGATCGAGGAAATCGACGGCCAGTGAAGAAAGAAAGAGATGATAAAGTGCACGACTCAATTATCGAAGAGCGAATCCAGCGTGAAAGGCCATGTCGCACCCTGTTTATTCGCAACATTAAGGCAAGTTTTAAAATTGAAAATTTCGAGCTCCTTTTGAATACTTTTTTGGTCCCTTGACAATTGAGTATGAACAAATGCTGATGGAACCCTTAGTATGAAACGCCCAGTGACGAGGTTCGTCGCATATTTGAAGAGCATGGTGAAATCAAGACTTTTTTCGACCTGATTTCCACTCGTGGAATGGTCTTTGTGACTTATGTGAGCAATGATTTGTGTCAGAGTTTTATTAGATTAGACTAACTCGTCAATCAGTATGACTTGCGTGCAGCTGAGAGGGCACGGGATCGCCTTCAAGGATCAGAAATCAGCGGACGGCCTGTAGGTTTCGTTTAGCCCTCTTTAGTTCTCCTTTTGCTCAAGACATCTAACATCAATGACCGCTCAGATTGACGTTCATTATTCCCTTCCACGTGATGATCAAAAAGGCGCAGAAAGAGAGAGGAACCAGGCATGCAAATTGAGGTTGTTGGATTACACAAAGCTAACTACTCTATAGCAACTGCAAGGAACGCTTCAGGTCACCCTGCGTGGATCACAGACTGGTCATATTGACGATAATGAGGTGCGGCGCAAGTTCCAGCAATTTGGTGATGTCAAATCAGTCAAACCCGTCAATGACCGATTTGAGTAAGAGAACCATTTTTTATCTGGTTATAATTTTTCTCATGATCATGGCTGATAGTTCACGATATGTTGAATTTTATGATACAAGGGTACGTCTATACACGTTTAGGAGATGGTTTATTTTATATCTCTTATTGTAGGCTTGCACAGAGGCTTATGATAGATTACGCCATCAAGGACTACAGGATGGCGTGATGGATATCGCATTTGCTTGGGATGTCAATGAGCCCGCTGCGCCTGCTCCTTCGGGTCACAGGTCAATATATTTTTTTGATTTGACAACTTCATGTTTACTGGTTTATAGAGATGGTTTCCGAGATTGGGAAGACAGAGGCAGTGCACGCGGGGGTGGACGAGGTCGTGGACGTGGAAGAGGCAGAGGCAGAGGATTCGACGACCATGACGACCGTCGCGGAGATTATGGTCGGCATGACCGGGACTATCGGGGCCGTGGCGGCCGGTATGACGACTCTGGTCGTGGAGGACGACCTGGCGGATATCATGATCGATATGACAGTGACCGAGGTAATTATAGTGGTGGAAGCTCTGCAGGCTACAAGTCAGGACCTTCCACACAAGAATGGATTTCATCTGGGGTAAGTTTCAAGGTCTCCGCGGCCTCCAGCATAGCAGAGATTCATTTCCTTTTTTCAGCCACCTGATCAACGGTTAGAACAAGCACGCAAAGTTCAACAGGTAATGAGGCCCATCTTTCACTCATTCTTATTTCTTATTCTTGTGTTCAGCTTCTAGCTGCACTCAAGCAACCTGCGACTGCCACACCACCTGCGCCCACATCTGCGCCAGCTACTGTTCCTCCAGTGGTTGGGATGCCACAAATACCTCCAATCCAACAACCTCCTACGAACCCATATTATCCTCCTCCCCCTTCCGCAGGATCTTACCCCACTGATCCACCAAATTTGTATGGTGCGGTGCCCGCCCCTGCACCTTCTGCTGCCCCTGCAACCTCGCTAAACAATCCTGCTCTTGCTGGTTTACCACCAAACATCCTGGCCTTACTGCAGTCCGCACAAGCGAGACCCACTTCAACTCCAACTCAAGTTTCATTCGCCATTCCGCCGACGCCACCTGTTGCTCCCTTGGCGGGCGGCCTCCCAGCGGCCTCCACCCCTCAGTATCAGCAACTAATGGCCTATCTTGTAAGTCTTTGAATGTACCAACAAAATTTCTAGCATTGATTCGCATTCACAGCAATCACAATCCAATGCTGGCAAGTCATAGTTACTTCGAAAGATGCCCGAATTTTATGCAAAAGCCTCGGCATGCAGTTGAACTGCCCTATTCCATTCGTGATTATTGCATGCGCTTAGTGTTACATTTTGCCATAATTTAGATTTTTATTGTTATTACTTTTGATAGTTGGTCTGTGCTCTATGTTGTAGACTGCTGAAATGACGTATGCCACCCGGCATCAGTGTCGGACAACGTGAAATGATCCTCCGACAGGCATACATCATAGGTTGTACTATTCTCTCATCTTACAACTACACACATCATCTCCATGTTCGTACGAACTGTCGCGAGCCCGCTTATACTCTCTTCTAGCATGCGAAGAGCCTTTTTGGGCTGTGCGCAACAGCGTTTCAGCAGTCGTCTCTCCGCAATGCCGCTGTTGAAAAGAAGTTCAAAGTTCCCAATGCATTTGTCATTTTTCATGGCTACTCGTTCTTTGATGACGGAAAGACCAATGGTTCAAGAAGCACCTCCTTTTTCTTGGGGACGATTCGCAATGACTGCAGTAAGTACACGTTGATTATACACTGGCCCGTAATGTCCAACTTTTTGATCAGGCTGGAGTTGCTGGTGCCGTCGTGGTCCTGGATTCAATCTTGAATAGAGAAACCAGGGACTCTCTTTCTCCTGCTGAAAGTTCGCTATTGAATGAGACCTTCAAGTACACAGGTGGTGGCCTTGCCCTAACTGCTGTTGTCGCACGTAGTCTCTTCAATTCCGGAGTCGCTTTCCGCATTATGGCAGCTAATCCATGTAGGTAGTCGTTTCTTCTAGAACATAAAAAAATGAGCCCAATTTCGTGTTGCAGGGGCCGTTCTTGGTATTAGTTTAGTGGGCAGCATCGGAACGATGATGGGTGCTTTGTACACTCCCCCGGAAAAGGGCCTGCAGAAGCACCTGTTTTGGCTTGTGAGCTTATCGGACGGTTGCTGAATCATAAAGGACGCTAAGGCTTGTTACCCTAGGCATTCAACGGCTGCCAAGCAGCAACGTTAAGCCCTTTGTTTTTCTTCAGCCCTGCCATCTTATCAAGAGCTGCTCTGTACACTATTGGTGTGGTTGGGTCCATATCTTACGTTGGTGCCACTGCAAAGTAGGGCCCGTGTGACGATGAGCGATTCCCATTGACCAATGCCTTACTTAGAAATGACAAATATCTTAACCTCGGTGCACCATTGCTAGCTGGCGTTACTGTCGTCGCTTTGAGCTCACTTGCTCCAATGGTTATTCCCATGGGACTTCGCAGTCTTGCTGTGACTGAAGCTATCTCACTTTATGGCGGACTTGCAGTCTTTGGCGGTTTCGTGCTATACGAGTAAGTTCTTACTCTTGCTTGACTGCATCATAATTCACAACGTCACTTTAGTACTCAGAAAATTCTCCTTCATGCTCGCTTGGCAGAGCAAGGTCTCATAACTCCAGATCCAATTAAGGAATCTATCAGCCTCGAGCTTGATATGATTAATATTTTGTATGTTTTTACTTCAAATTGCCGTCCTGGAACTTATGTCACCCCGATTTATTAAGCATCCGACTGGTGCAAATCCTGGCTATGCGAAGTGATAGGAAGAAATAACAAACTGACGACCATCGTGTTGATCATCCAAATGTGCCCTCATATTGTTAAGGATACAAAGAATGTATTTTATCAAACATTTAAGATTCTAAGTTCCCAACTTTCCTAAATTTTCTAAAATCTTGACGAAACTCCCTGGATCTACAATGTCGGTTCCTCCATAAGTGACATGTTTGCCTGCCTTGGTTGCCCATTCTTGAAGATTTCCGTACTCAACATATCCAGCTCCACCCACGATGAAAACCATACCCTCTGCAAAGGCCATGCGTTTGCCTTTTGTGATGCCGCTACCTCCTGGGCCACCAGGCATACTTGCATTAGCATGTCGAGGAGCACGAGGATCAAGGAAAATATATTCATCAGTTTCTGCGAGGGATTGATTTGACGCTGACGAAGAATCCATCAGGGCTTCTACTAATCGAGTAACGGGGAAGAGCTTGTTTGTTGGCAGGAAATTCTTAACGCCAGATATAAGGGTGTCAAATCGACCATCTTTGAGGCGGTCGGTGAGCTACCGAGGGATAAAAATCTGGATCACAATTACTAGACAAGGACTCACCTTGTTCCCTAATGCACTAAATCCTTTGAAAAGCTCTCCACCTTGGCCAGCGACACTTCCTAGGCTTGGGGTAGATGTCCCCACAGTGCCTATGCTCACAGAGGATGTCATACGTGAGATTTCTCTTGTCCGCCGGACATAATCAAATGCTGCAAGATCAACCTCGGCCGACTTTAGCTCCTTCTCGAGTTCAGCAATATCCTCTTTGGAGATAGTATTGTCTGCGGCAGAAAGGTAGAAAACGAGAACAAGACGAAGCTTGTCGACTGGGTTTAATGGGCCATCCGTTCGAGAAGCGCGTAGAAATTCAAGAACTGAGGCTGTAGTCTGTACATTGGAAATCAATATGGCCTGTACTTGGAATTAAGGAATAAGTGAATAACCTGTCGTGAAATGGCTTCTTCGGTACTAAATAGTTCATCGAGCCCTCTTTGTTTGATTTGCTCAAGCAAAGCAGCGGCAATGTTCATATGAGCATCGATAGTTGCCTTCCGTGCCGTCAATTCTGGCAACTGTGTAATGGCAGTCTTTAGATGTGCCGCATTTGCTGTGAGATCCCTGTAGCAAAATTTTAAGACATCCACAACTGACCAGAGCCAAAAAAATCCTACAATTGAGCAACATCACTAACATCGCTAACACCGGTGCTTCTTGTTATTTCTGCAGCATCGGCCTTGTACCTGTTCAATTCCGCATCAATCTCCTCTGCCACTTGTGGGAAAGGGTTGGCCGCATTGCCAGCCCAGAAGAAGTCCTTCGAGTCAAGGTCGTAGGATTTCTTCGGTTCCTTAGGTGGGGCGATCGTTACTCTATTAAGTTTGAATTCAAGGCAATCGGAAAGGAGAGCCTGGTATGTCCATCCATGCGTTAGTACGGAAACTAAATCGACGTTACGGTCCAATATGAGAAGAACTATTTTTGTACGTGTTAATAGGAATGCTAATGTTCAGAGAACTGTAAACTGACGAGGTCTTTGCAATGTAGACAAACCAGTCGAGTCCTGAGTAAAAAGATTGGTTGTCGAAGCATGCGAACGTGATGCCGAAAGAAGGGCATCCCGGATTTTAGTTTCCAGCTTTTTTGCGATCATTTCAGCTGCATTTCCCCTTGGTGCTCGGATGAAAGGGACATGACCTATGAAAATTGGATTTAAGATGGGAAGGGGGAAAAAGAAGTATATCAAACCAGTTGTGGCAACTGCACTGAACAACCCGTTAGCTATTCTTTCTATTTCTTCCTCGATTTGTTGGTCAGTAGACGAAGGTGCATTGAGGATGTGATACGACGAAACCGTGTTGTCAGGTGATGGTAGATTCGGTGAGGGATTGGGAGGTGAAGACACAGGAACAGGAGGGGGTAGCAAGGAGAAAAATGACGGGGAAGGTGAAATAAAAGAAAGGTATTGATCGATGAGCTATACAATGTAACGTTTAACAATCCTGGACAACTGAAACGAACTGTGTTGTGCATACTTGCTCTATAAGTTCTGAAGTACCATCTTGAGCAACGGAAGCAGCCAACTCTTCTAGAAGGGCACGGGGTAGCGGTTCCACAAAGTTAAGATGGAAGGCTTCGTAAAGTCCTTTCTGAAGGTCTTGAGCTATTCGGCGGACATTTGCTAATGTTGGGGAAACGAAATACACTGCAGGAACGTCAGACAGAGCTGGTCGAAGTGAATGCAATTGACTTGATACAGATATTAATATGGAGTGAAGGGTCTTTTAACTCGAAAGCGACACTTACACATGGAGGGTTACACCTGCATCCCTCAAATCCTGTACACGGAGGACAGTGGCTAGAATATCTTTCGTTTGCTGGTCAAGAACCAGAATTTTCCATACTGGCGGACCAGTTAGAGGAGGAGTCTTAAAACCTGGAGGATTCTTTCCTACAGGATTGGTGGTCGTAGTTTCCACTGCTTTATTGAGATTCAGCAAACTCAGCAATGCAGTCGTTTGCGCCTGCTGCAGAGATGTCAACGTCGTAGACTAGAAGATAATTAGAATATGACACAGCCATGTAATGATTGTTGGGTAACTCGCCTGGCGTCCATTACTCGCCATGATTGTGCTTCGAGAAATTCAATTCCAACTCTTGCTAAAGGCCTCCAGGTCACGTGCACAATACGTATCTTCGTCCTACTACTAGTGCTCGATAACCCGTTCCAATTCTCCAAGACGCCTTTAGAGGCCTGAGTATTGCGGCTTTGATGAATTTAAGTTTAACCAGTCAGTACATTATATCCTAAAATTATCTGGTACGGTACTGTATCCATACGATACGTTCTAGACCGTGACTTACACGAGGACATAATTCATGGCAACCTCCGAACCACGCTTAAAGAGTCGATCTTTATCTTACCCTTCGAGTTTTGGTCTCAAACGGGCACCCAAACGCGTGGTGAACGGATTCCCACTATAGGTCAATGCAAATCTATAGCAACCTGATTCAATGCATATCATCTTAATTAAGTAGTGGATGCACGGGGTAAGCACAACGTGTTTTGTTGCATTCCGCCTACTATCTGCAAAGTCACACCGTCTTTTCACCGTTTCTAACGCATCGATTGACTTCAGGATCCCAATATTCGACATTATAGACCGGCGATAATCGCTGAGCCAAGCCCCATCAGGTTGGTTTTCCATTTAAGGACTATCTGTTCAAGTCGAAAAAGTTGACTGGTGCATGTTCCATTTCTTCCTCTCCTACCTTCACCATCTTATGAACTTTCACCATCAAAATGTTACACGTCACTGACGACCATTCGTATTATCTACAACTTCGACATTACCCTAATGATTCCTCAACGACCATAACGACAACTGGACCGACTCCAAGTGGGAGCGGAACTGCAACTCCACCACCAACTTTCGCATCTTCTACCGTGTATTCTTCTGGTTTACTGGGGAGCAGTGACTTCAGTAAATCGGTTGTGACAACGACGGTTACGCAACAAAGTACAACGTATACTTCTTTTACGCAAGGCACGGTAGCTCCAATGTCAGCGACATCCCAACCCGCATCTGCAACATCTCCGTCCTTCAGTACCTCTACAGTCGGTACTAGATTGATATCTGTCTGTGTAGGGCAGGGTGTCGACGCTGCAGCCGCTGGCATTTTGGCTTCCATTATTCTTCCAAGCGTCGTTGGATTGATCTTCTGGGTGAGAGAGTTCACAAATGACAGCAACAATGTTTGATATTGGGTTTTTCCAGCTTATCTTTGCCATCCTACGTCCTCGCTTCCGCCAAGTCTACGCTTTGCGAGAATGGTTTGTTCAGCAAGAGTATGTGACCAGTTTATTATGTCTTTTGACGTTGTGGCTCATGGCTCATTCAGGCTTCGACCTAAATCACTTGGTTCAGGCTTCTTTGCCTTCTTGTTTCCCAAGGTTCCCCTTGTTCCTGATGTACCCGAAGACGTCTCAAATGCTGGCCGCAGTGCCGTGCGCGACGCTGAACTGTTTCCCTCGGACGAACAACTCAGTCAACGAACACTCTGGGTAGCTTTCATGATTGCTCTTGGCTGGTCCATCCTCGCCTTATGTGGTGCACTTCCACTCTATCTTGTGAATACCCCGTGCAATTCAGATTTACCAAACAACACAACCTATGCAGGAGGCTACTCGACGCTTACGGACCTTAGTTTGCTTCGGCTTCTGAGGCTATTTGACTCCGACTCAATATCAACGAAGAACCTTTTCACCCTCACTCGCCGTGACCCTGAATCTGACCTTGATCCCCACCATGCTCGGATCCGCATCATCATCCTCACCGTCATAAGCATTGTCCTTGGCGTTCTGCCTGTCTTACGCAAAATTATCACCGAATTCAATAAAATTGCGGCATACAGAACGCGGTGGTTGGAGGTAAAATGCGAAGGAAAAGACTTGGCCTGGTTAAGCGCCCGTAAAGCACCAGGCTATGCAGGTTGGGGTGAAAAACAATTTAAGGATTACCTTGTTAAAATTGGTCTAAGTTCTACTATGGGAGAAACTTCAAGGAGGAATCGAAGTGATGGAGGAGTTCGCCTTCGGAATGGACAGCGGAGGATAAGGAGGAGAGAGGAAGAAGAGCCCCTTAATGGTCGCAATAACACCGAACGACCAGAAGTCGACATTGAGAGCCTTTTCTCTATTGGGTATGCGTTCTATTTCCTTTCGACGAGAAGCTATGACTGAACCCCCTTGTAGCGATACACACCGAGTCGCCTTGCTTATACACAATCGAGATGAGATTCTGGAGAATCTCGAGATTGCAGAAACCAAATACATTAGTTCTTTCCGCGTTACTACACCAGATCCTTCCATCCTGGACTTCGTACCAACTCCCCCTCCTCCAGATCCAACACGACCTTATATTAGCCGTCCTCTCCCTCTGGCGGCACAGAGGCGGAGAACAAGATCGCGACGTCATATGAATCGAGCTTATGGATCTTCATCCTTGGCCCCAACATCATTTGTGGCACCTTCTTCCTATTACAAACTTCGCAGCGTGCAAGGCGTCAATGGAGGCAAATTTTCAGATTCTGAAGTTCACCGGCATCCAAGTCTGTCTGAATCGATCAGTTCTCGTGTCGTTGGCAGTCGCTTCATGGAAGTCAATCGTAACTCGTCCGCATTCGGACCTCTACCACTTGGTAGCCACGTAGCAGTTGAGAAAGATGGGGAATTGGGCCCTGTTGCAGAAAAGGACTTCTTGGTGTCTCCAATACCTGATCCTCGACTTCATGGTCCAAATTTTGGCATAGCCACATACGAAGAAATGCCAGTTGACGAGCATGGCGTCGTCCACACAATTCCTGAACAAGATGAATGGGTCGATCTGTCAACAGAAAATCCCCATGACATGGAACACGACTTCCCTCCTGACCAACCTGGACCCTCATCATTTGTACACCCTCCAAAAGTTAGCAGTCCCCCGCCTTCCACAAGACGAGAAAGCTTTCCAATTCGTTATGATAGGCAAAGTGCTCACGATGTTCCTCCTCCACACCTCAGACTTCAGCCTACCCAACCATTTGTACGACCTCTGGATGGCATGGGCTTTGAGGATCTCGGCCAAGTCTACGCTGAAATCACCCATTGGCGATCGAGGCTGAAAGTTATTAATAATCAGATCGCTGATGCACAGAGGGATTGTTACAATGACATTGCTAGCGGCACTGGCATTACTGGTTGGTTGATGGTTGGGCGAGGATTGAGGTTCGTTCCTGGTGCAGAACTTATTGAAGGCCGGGCGAAGGAAGATATTAGATGGGATGTTCTTCAAAATGAACGGAGTTTCCTTGACAAAGCGGTTATGTGGTCCGTCATCTTGTTGGTTGCAATAGGTTTAGCCACTTCTTGTAAGTCTGAATATTCTCTTCTTGGTGCATCCTCACAAGTGTCCTGCAGTAATCGGTGCCATCGGCCTTTGCCTTGCCTCAGCTCCTGATTTTGCCCATTATCTTCCTTTCTTGCAGCCGCTTTTGTCTGCCCACCCCATTGCCGCCGGTTTGGCCACTATCTTTGCCCCTTCCGTTGCCGTAACGCTCTTCGTCATCGTTGCGCTTGCGATAATCCAATGTATGCATGCATTCAATTTTTTGGCTTTGCGCTTCCTCTGATTGACACTTCCATCATAGGGGTTGGTAACGTCCATGGCTCGCTCTCCGTCTCCGGGAACCAACTTTTGATCTTCAAAATTACCTTTTTTGTTCTTACTGCCGTTACTACAATCTGGCTTGTAGCTATCGGTGCTATCTTGTTCTCTATGCATGCCATAAGCACGAATGCCCGTCCTGCAAGGTCCATCGCCAGTGGTTCTATATATATCAGTGTCCTCGTTCTTGCTCTTATCTTCAATGTTGCTATAATTTTCCCTGCATGCTTACTTCTTCAACCATTCCGCCTGTGGCGGGTGATTCGAGCAGAAAAGCAAGCAGTTACTCCACGGCAATCTTTCAGAGGTACGTGTCTGAGAATGTTGCTCATGAGGGTGGTTGACTAAATTTTCATAGCTGTATACCCTAGGACATACAATCCTTCGTTTGCCATCGGAGCCTGTGTTCTTGCCATCATTTTCGCTTCGACCTTCGCCCTCATATTTCCATTAATTTCTCCCGCCGTCGCCATCTTGCTCTTTCTTACCTTTGTTGGTACGTAAATTATGTAGGTACTGATCTACGTGATCTCATAACTTTTCTAGCTCACCGCTTCCTAGTGGGCTACGTATACGCTCGCACCCATTCGCAGACAGGTGGTCTTCTGCAACTGTGGCTCCTTAAGCGTTTGGGAACGTTATTATCTTTTCAACCCATCCTTCTCGGGCTCATTTACCTTTCCCGGCGTTTCTGGATTGAGGGTTCTATCCTCGTCGCGACCGGTATCTTCGTTATTTTGTTCGTCGAAATATACACCTACTGGAAGACAAAGCTCCCTGGACGTACTGCTCTGAGTCCCATCACACGGAACTCACTAGATCGGTTCCAAAGTGGTGTCTTACGACAAAATTATGATGAAGCAGATACCGTTAATGGTAGTAGTAGTGTTATCGGTATTCCACGGGGCTCAATGGCATCGGTTCTGGAGATGATGAGCCTGACGCTCGCAGTAATGCCGTCTTCGGCTAACCAACGTGGAGCAGTTCCTCTTTGTAAGCGTTTTTACTACACTCAATCCTCATTTGTGCTAAAATGGACCTGTCCAGCAACCGAGAGTCTTGACGATCTTACTGCAACTGAACGAGCTGCTCGAACACATCCCGATGCACCACCCCACCTCCCACCATTACCATTTACCGACCATGCTGAAGAAATGTCGGGTATCCTCTATGCTCCTGAATTGGTTGCTCCTCCACCAATCATCTGGCTCCCGAATGATTCGGCTGGTGTAGCACGGTCAGAAGCGATTGACCTGCAGAAATACCACGACCTGCAAGTTACCTTAGATGTACGATCAAAGGAAGACGTAATGCATAGACGATCGTCGGAGTCGCGTCCGCGGACATGAACACAATTTATGATAGATTTCTGTTTTGGACTTGAATCTTTCTGCATCTCTCTAACCCCAAGTTATATATGCCTTCACTTTCTTACTTATACAGTCCCCCAATTTTCTCCTGGAGCTAATCATATTCACGACGATACCACAGTTATAGTAATGAATCATGAAACCCATGTCTGCCCAGAAAACGCGGAGCATCTTTGGTGACGTCACCTCTTTCGTTCTGTTGAAGCACTGCATGAACGTCACTATCGTAAACCGGAGGACTGCTGTGCTACATATAAGGTATCAGGCCGACCCATCTGGATAATCTGAATGGTATTCCGAGACAATAATAATCAGAAAAATAACGAGCAAGGCATTATTGTCCTGTCCAAAGATGAAGTTGTGACATAGCCATATTTATGTAATTTTGCGCATGTTAATTGGCGAATGGAGGTAATGATCTGGAACCGGTCTATGGACGTTTTGCCGGAACGGTTGGTTGCTATAAAAACTGTCTCACTTTATTTGTGCTCTCCCAGAAACCGTCTTCCCTGTCGAGGTTCATACAAGCGCACAACTCTCGAATATTATTACCATCAGAACCAACATGTCGCCGGCAGCTTCTACTTCACAGTCAGTCGACGAAAACCTCGACCCAATAGCTCTGTATTCGCGCTCGCTCTATGAATACACCCTGCTTCTTTGGGAGGAGTCTCGGAGAGCAGCGGAGGATGTCCACGATGCAGTCGATGCCTTGGACGCTAGCCGATTGTCGCTTGGAGAGAAGGAACATTCTTGACCAGTCACTTCATCCACATAAGTGGACGGCAAGAGCATCTGGATTTCTGGTCAGTGAAGCCTACACTACAAGGTTCTGCCCGTTATTGATGTCAAGTTCTAGTTGCATTTTGGTTGCTAATGTGTTCAATGCTTCACCCCCTTCGCTTCTTGCAAATTGAAGTAATGTAGTACACGACACAATTACTTCATCGCATGAAAATACCCAGTTATACATAATGTACTTGTAATCAGTGCTTTTCTGGACACTTGTCAAAATTTTTATTGTTCTTGGTGGTTTACATAGAATTATTTACTCAAATGTATAGGCTCTTTCATTTGAGGCAGTCTTAGACATAATCCTTTCCAAATCAGCTGGTCTGCCAATGAAAGTTCCTATCGCCTTACGTATGAAATGAAATCATAGTTTCGCCCACTACTGTTTAGCTCATACACTTCACACGAAGCTGTATAACGGTGTTCGTATGATAATTCCTCGTGCAAAATAACGGACCTGAATGTAAAGTATACGCACTGTACCTCATGAAAATTCCGGGACATTGAGAAATATGACATGAGCCCTGTGCAATATCTGACACATGTCAAAAACATGAATTCTTTCCAGCCTATGAAGACAGTTGGTAGGATGACTGTGTTTTGTGATGTCAACTTTGAGCCGACAACTCGACAACGGCTGCCAGATTTGGCGTGATCGCTGATCTAATAGTCGTCATAACTGATGTAATTTGGATGTAATAGCTCGGAAGCTCCCAAAGGTACACTTCAAAATATGTCCTTCATCCTGTTATCTCCTGTTATTCACTTCTGAGCGCCATATGCAATAAGATAACCCATATCTCAATTTATCAGTGCCCAGACGTGATTTCCGAAACGTGGTCGGACTTATATATACAGTCAAGTATACAGTTCTAGTAATTTTTTTTGTTGATTGAATGGCTCCCGAAAGTCATCATAGCTGAAATTTATTTTCGCACAGCGTAAATCTTAACGACGGCGATCACGAATATCATAAGCGTAAGTGACGTCTTCAAGCGCACAGGTTCGGAACTAACTTTCAACAATTCAAATACCGGATTCATTGCCGGTCAGAGCAGTTCTATCCCACAGAGGTGTGAATATTCAGAGTTATGAGGTAAAGTTTGAGCTACTAAGTAAAGAATCCTTTCAGCCATGTTGCTTCCTTTTGCATCTCGTCTCGTGTCCGGGGCTTCCTATTCTCGTCTGCATCAACATGCAGAGGCTGTCCCCGCTGTAAATCCGTTCTCAAAGATAACTCGTTCTCCTCAAGTGCCGGATATATTTTGTCGTTGTCCTTGCTGAACGGATCGCTCAACTTGCGCGGCAAGATGTGAAAGTGGACATGGGGAACAGTCTGTCCTGCAGCTTTTCCATCCTAGTATTTGGTTAGAGAGTCCGAGAGACTTGCTGAACGGATAACTAAACAAACCTGACATGCAATTGTCAAACCATCCCCACCGTAGGCCTGCTGAACCACACTTCCGACCTGTTTGAGAGAGCGCATTAAACAACCGAGTTCATCATCTGACCACGGAGGATCAGCTTGGCATCAGGAAATTGCTTTTATTATGAATTGGTATACCATCAAGGTCTGCAAGCCGAGGGACGGGCCTATTTGGTATGACAAGAACATCTGATAAAGGGATGAATTCCTCGAATTGAGAGCAAAACTTGGCGCTTACGGCCTGGAACGATCGGCTTTAGGTTGACGATCGCAAAAGATCGTGCGGCTCGATAAAAAACTTGATTGCCTACTTCGAACGAAGAAAATAAGAGAGAAGTCATAGTTGTAGAAGTCAACTCAACCCGAGGTCCAATGTCCTGGTCCTGGAGCGAGGTAAAACGATAAGAATAAGTGAGCCGCCAGCCTGTAAATAAATATAAACATCATGATACAGAAAAAGTCTTCGCATCATCTTTGCGACGACGCAACGACGACAGATAAAACTCATGCAGAGTCTGGACGACTGTTGTAAGATAGGGCTCACTTCGTAGGCAGGCTCCTATGATATAAAGTCCATGCTAGGCTTTATAGATCATTTCGTTGGTCAGGAGTCACCAATCAATCATTTTCGCGAGGTGGTTGTGCAGACGACGTTCTAGAATTGGTCGAGCTACGAACGGTAGAACAGATAACATTTGAAAAATTTCAGAGATCGATGGAGCAGTGGTTACTCGCATAGTTATCTCCCCTCAATCTCCCCTTGTTTTAACAGAAGATGTACCTTTCAGCTGTTGCTGATGAAGCCCGCATCTGCCTTCAGCCCTATAGAGGTTGTGCGTCCATAACAGTTACACCTATCCGATTATCTGAATCACGATGGAGAGGAAAGGTTTAACTTACATATCGATCGACTCTAGTCATCCCACATCAATCACAAAT
>JAIUJM010000016.1:0-17855 GCA_026262225.1 Inosperma sp. D86
GCCCAAGCAGAAATCGACACTGTTGTCGGTCATGAGAGGCTCCCTACGTTTGAGGATCGTCCACACCTTCCTTACGTTAATGCCCTTGTCATGGAAGTTTTTCGATGGCACACTGTCGCACCAACAGGTATGTGTAGAGGCAGTGTTACAAAATCCAATTAACCACTTTCTAGCTGTCCCCCATCGGGTCATGCAAGATGACATCCACGAAGGTTATTTTATTCCCAAAGGCACATTAATCATTCCAAACCTTTGGTGAGACAATGCATTACTTCTTCAGGATTTTAAAGGCTGAGGCCATGGGCAGGAAATGTTTACATGACGCAAGAGTTTACAACAATCCATTCCAATTTAACCCAGAACGATTTCTCGCTACAGAAGGCCGGACGCCGGAGCCAGATCCACGGGGAGTTTGTTTTGGGTTCGGACGAAGGCAAGTTGGGTTCTCTGGATCCGTAACCCGGCGTCTAATTTTGATTGCGGATTCCTACACAGGACTTGTCCAGGTACACCACTACTGCATGTTTCCATGGAAATTTTATTTTTAATTTTAACCTTCTTCAGGATCACATCTCGCAGATGCTTCTGTTTTTATCGCTTGCGTGACGACCTTGGCCGTGTTTCATGTTTCAAAACGCGTTGAAGACGGGGTTGTTATTGAGCCCGTCCATGATTGCACGACAGGGACTATAAGGTATGAAAAAGAGTATTCTTGCATATTATTACCAACGTATGCGCAGCCATCCACTCCCGTTCAAGTGCAGCGTCAAACCACGATCGGAGAAGGCGATTTCGCTTATACGGGCGGAATTTTGAAGGTGCTGACGTCCGTGTATTTATTATCTACATTATGGTAAAATCTTGCTTTTATACCCTTTGCTTCCTTCGTTTCTAGCCGCTCTACAACCTCGTTTGAAAATAGCTGATATCTATAGAAGTAATATACAAAGAGGGGACCGGGCTATCGATGTTTAAATTTGTAACTAAATACCAAATTTTTATCCTGTATGGAACGAGTACATGGACGTATTCAATACAGTGCTTACAGCACATTTTTAATCGTCATCTACGTCCATTGCATCGTCCGACTTCGTTTGGTTGGAACCTGTCTTCTCATGATGAGAAATGCTAGACGGCGAAACGACTGTTGAATTGGGCGTCTGGTTCTCCAAAGGCTTCATTGTCGGGTTAGTTTCAACTTGTGAGGGTCCAGGCAAATCACTCTTGTCCACAGACATGGCCGAATCCGACCCTCCTCTAGGTCCTGAGTCGCCGTCTGCTTGCTTGTCTTCATAGACCAGGTGGGTATCTTCTTCTCTCTTTCGTTCTTCAATGAATAATCAGGTTTTCAACTAATTTTTAGAATCAAAAATTCTCAACTCTTCTGTTCCGATGAGGATCCTTCGAGGAGCGCATCTGTACGAAGAATTTTCTGCAAAGAAGTTTGGATATCGGCGAGGAAACTTGTATCAGAGAACATTTTCATATCTGTCACGGCACGTTTAACAACAGGGAATCTGAATACACACTCAGCATGGAAGGTTGTAGAAAAACCAACCATTCACCTTTCGACTTCCTGTCCCAGTTCCTTGTTTACCATTTCTGTGGGTAGGTAATGCAGCATTCGGGACTTTGCCAGATGCTGGCGAACGATTTCTTCGATCCGTCCTTTGAATGTGGCATAGGATTCCTTACAGAACCGTTATTCTAGCCTCTTCGTAGCATGATCTGTTGGTCCTACATCTTTTTGAAATTCGCGCAAAAGGTCATGTCGGAGTCGCTCAAATTCACCAGATTTTTTGAATCTGGAAAGATGATTAGTACTTTGATTTTAGATCAGCGATGAAGACGACCCGCTTTTCCACTAAGGCCCCTGGATCCTCTATCGGCATGGCATTAGAGATTTATGGGTAGGATGACGGTTTATGTAAAGTGTGTTCAATTGTGAGAGTAGATACGGACCGACTTTGTTTCGATACGGGCGGTTCTGCTGCAAACTGGCCTGACTGACTGATCAGGCTGACTGTTTTGGGATGCATATGTGACATTGTTGACGTAACACGTTTTGCTTAAACATTTCTGCGAATACAGCACCCGCTCTTCAAACTTTCATCCCTCTGGCAAGCCAGGCTCCTCACAGTCACTTATATAAGGATTGAGTGGTTTCACGGATTATGAATTCGGATAGAGGTGACTGATCTTTATGGTTCTTTTTGGACTCAAATAACATTGTTCCCTGCAGCGAGTAACGATAGTATATTGCGCAATGACCTTCTCAGGGAGTTTCGCACCGTTATAATGTACCTGACTTTAGTTTCTGCAATCAACCACAAAGGCTACCCAAAGTTTACAGACGATGAACAACCTTGCTACTTCTTCGACCGATAGCGCAATTCAATTCCAAATCTTGAACGCCCTCACCATTCTTCTTGTGCGAAACCACGAGGTCATCGCAACCGCAGTCAACGAAACTTACGAACGTATTGTGGCATTTTATACAGTGACGGAAGTACACGATGACGGTGAAGCGCATTCCTTTGACGACGACGCATGGATGGAGGATGGATCTGAACTCCCTCATCCACTCAAGAGCGATCGTGTCCTTCAACTTGAAGAAGGCCAGGATCCACCGGCTGTTATCGCCAATGCAAACCCACGCGCTGGTGACGACGACACTTCCACAGAGAATTATTCACTTGTCTCGTCTCGCAGAACTACTATCGTGTCCCAGTTGGGATAAGTTATTTGAATTATTGTGAGGGTCTTTAGATTTTTTCAACGTCCCCTAACCCACATTCAAGACAGAGAAAATGATTCGCTGAGAAACCATGTTGCTACATTGGAAGACTTCCTCCATACTTTCAGTGATTCCGGAGAAAAGGAACTCGATGCAAAATTTACCAGATATATGGTTGTATGTAACTGGCGAAAGATGCATCAGCGGATAACCCATTGGTCCTCGCAAGTCTTTATTCGGAAGCTCTACAGCGTGGACGTGGAGACTCTTCTGGACCATTACGATAATTGTGATTTTCCATGCTCCAAGCGGTGGGACTCTATGTTGGCCGGCATGTTGATGAAGGGAGATAAGGGGGAAACCGTTGCTGATATCTTTGAGCAACTCTGTCCAACAGGGACGGGTAGTAAGCTCAATCCAAACCTCCCGAAACTATTATCCGCTTTCGAGAATTTAGAAAAGTCCGGGGAACCAAACTCGAAGCGACAGTTAGGGACTGCATGGTATAACAAAAGTACCTGCCGTGATTTTCACAAGCTCCTTCTCTCGTCACTCCTTGCCTACGCAAATGCCCTTCGCATTCTTTCCAAAGTTCTGGCGCAGCTGAGGAAGGCCAAAGGATCCTCCAGCTTGGTCCCACAGTCTGACATGGAGACATCCAAGCAGATGCTACTAGGATGCTGTGCTGAACGGTTGAACAGGTGTCTTCACCTACTCTGGCGCATTGCAACCTCACATGCCCTCCGCTGTCATTTGAAGCTATTGCAGCACAGCGGGCACCTTGAGCGACCTGAGAAATTGAAAGCCTTGGGTCTAGACAAAGTGTTTGGACGCATCAAATGGCAGGAGCCAAATGACAAGGAAGTGGAGTTGGAGTCGAACCGGTGCCAATGGAAGATTGAAGCTATAACCAGTGATGACTTGGAGGGAGCCATAAAACCTGTCGAGGTGGTGACTGAGAAGGAAGTTGAAGCTGATGACCAAGATGAGCAGGACCTCGAGATCGAGCTTCAAGGCGTGAAGGACACTTTCGAGAATGTCATGTATCTGAAATGGGTGCAGCTCCAGCCTCCAGGTTGCTTCCAGATTAGCGCAGGACATCCTTACATCGCAAGCTGTTCTTGCCCTAAATATTCTCCCAAAGCTCAAGATTTGCCTTGTTGCCGTGAAATACCCAAGTGCTGATGATCGTACCCTGGACCCTGTGGAGCTGTTGCTCGAGAGTCTGAAGCTTCCGGCCACCATTGGTATTGATCAGGTTATAAATACCTTGAAAAGCAAAGTTCAACATTACCTCAGGTTGCCGAAGCCTGATGCGATTTTCAAGAAATTTCCGCCTATGACCCTTAATCCTAAACAATTTTCTGGAATCTTGCACTGTGAGGTTCTGTTGGCATTGGTTATACACTCTCTTCAACTTTGGAGTTACACTCAAGTAGATCCAGGTTCTAAATTGGAACACTTTGTCAAGGTATGCCATGATCTTCTTCCACTAGTTATGATATTTAATGACCATTCAGAATTTCAAGTTGGATAATTCTCAGCTTGCAGTTTCAAAACTTTGCTGTCCAGTGTGCTGGGATTTATTGAACTTCTTGAGGATTGACTATTTGGAGACTGCTGCCAACAAACCAGACATCAACTTCAACTGTCTTGCAGTTCGTGGCTGCCATGCTGTTCTTTCTCCAGTGCAATTGCCATCCTGGCTTTCTGTGACAATACTTGAGAAAATGACAGTCCACTACAAGTCAATTCTACAGGGCCAAATTGTGAAGATGATGAATAAAGAGCAGTTAGCTTCTGGTGTGGGGCCAGCTTCTGGTATCAGTGGAAAGCCAGCTTCCAGGCGAGGGGTGGCTTCTAACAAAGGGCCTAATGCTAGCAAACAGCACAGTTGCAACAGTTCCTTACAAAGCAGTTCCATATAGCCAGCTCTGAAATATCCACTTCTTCTATTATGACTATTTGGCCATCTTATAATTTCCGTGGACATGAAATTAATCCAATAACATTGACTTCTGAACACCAAGACTGACTCCTTGACTTCCTTTCTTATTTTGAACTATTATATAAGCAAATTTTGGACTTGGAATTACTTTGATTGTGTCAACCAATTGACTAACACACATTCCTTGGTGTATCTATCTATGCACAGAAACCTCAATAGACACCTTACAAGTCATTTTCTTTTTTTTTTCAAAAAAAGTTACTGTATCTATGAAACTTGATGAACATGAGTTGTCCAAATTTTGATCAATTTCTAATTATTTCTCAGGCGATTCAACAAGGTATCTGAAAATAACTGTAACAAAGTAGCTTCGATCAAGCCTTGTTCCGCATATTTTCCAGCGCCCAGTGTTGTTTATTCACTCTTCCATGATCCAAATAACATAGATAGTTTATAGAATTGCAGAAACGTGGCACGTCTAGAAACCACAATGGCAGAAAAATTTCCTACTCTTAAAAATGATCTCTTGCTCCGGGCAGCTAAAGGTGTGTCTTGACGTTCAAAAGTTATAATTTATCTCACATGTACTCCACTTTCAGGGGAAATGACTGAACGCGCACCAGTCTGGGTTATGCGCCAGGCTGGCCGCTATCTTCCTGGTCAATTACTGTATTATTATGTCAACGACTAGCGACTGACTAAGTTTTCATAGAATTCCGAAAAATGCGTGAATCGCATGCGTTTTTTGAAATATGTCGTACCCCTTCGCTAGCGACAGAAATAACGCTCCAGCCCATTCGAAGGTACTCTGGCCTTCTCGATGCTGCCATCATATTCAGTGATATCCTCGTCGTACCTCAGGCAATGGGTATGGAAGTGTTGATGAATCCTGGGCCGCAGTTTCCCGAGCCTCTGAGTACGCCCGAGGATGTGAAGAAGCTCAAAGATGTGGTGAATGTAGATGAAGAACTAGGATACGTTTTCCAGGCGATTACGCAGACAAGGTTGGAACTACGTGGTGAGGTTCCCTTAATTGGATTTTGCGGCGGTCCCTGGACTCTATTCGCATATATGATCGAGGGTGGAGGTAGTAAAACGCTTCAAAAGGCCAAAACCTGGTTGTTCAAATACCCTGTCGACTCAAAGGTTCTCTTGCAAAGGATTTCGGATGTTTGCGTGGATTTTCTTGTAGGTCAGGTCAAAGCTGGTGCCCAGGTTAGTCTATGCGATGCAGTCAATGTGCTGAAAATATTCATCGTTTATAGCTCCTTCAAGTATTTGATTCTTGGGCCGGAGAACTTTCTCCCTTTGACTTTGAGGAATTCTCTTTCCCTTACCTTCAACATATCGCACATAATGTTAAGCGACGTCTCGCAGAAAATCATCTACCTGTGGTTCCCATGACCATATTTGCTAAAGGCGCGAACAGTTCACTTGGACTACTCGCCCATGAAGCAGGCTACGATGTCATCGGACTGGATTGGTGTGCAGATATATCATTTGCTCGCCACATGGTGGGGGATGGTGTTGCTTTGCAGGGAAATATGGACCCGAACGTTCTATATGGTGGACGAGATGCCATAGAAGCTGCAGTCAAGAGGATGAGCAAAGAATTCATGGTAGATGGGAGATGGATTGCCAACCTAGGGCATGGAATAACTCCTGGCGTAGACCCAGAGGACATGCGCTGGTTCCTGGAATGTGTCCATGAGTATTCAGCTAGGAACATGCAGTTTCAATAGCTAAGATTCAGAATATCCTTTAATTATCGAAGTTTGAGTTATTGATTTAAGTATAATGGAATGATGCCACAACAGATCGTACCGAATCTTTGTTAGTACAGTACATAGATTAGGATGGATAAAACAAAAGAATGTGGATGGCTGGTTGGGGATGAGGGGAAATGCATGCAGACACCAATTCGACAACGAGCTGCTTCGACATGTTGAGGGATATCACTGAAAGAAAATAAGAGAAAACAGAATAGATAACTTGTAATGGTAAAAGGTTAAGCTACGACGTCTGCAGAGCTAAAACTGCTCCGTCGTCTTCGCACGCTCCTGAGGCCAGGACGTTGTGACTTTGAGGCTGGGGCAACGACAGCAGCCGCATTATTAGCTACCCATGCATCAGAGGTCGTAGCGGCAGCCCTCTTGATATTAGCAACATCACTTAGGGATGAGGATTGAGTCCGCTTATGCGCCAGTGTCGGCAGCCGCGAGGGTGTGGGGGAAGGATTGCGCTGTGACCTCGTCCGTGATGCCATTGTTTCTTCGGCTAATACAAGCGCCCTTGAAGCAGCTGTTGTTCTTGTGGCAGCCAACCTTGGGATCTTATTAGGTCCTTGCCGTGAAGGCTTCATCGGCGATTCTGGGATAGAAGGAAGTCCTCCAGCTTTCGTGGTGGACCTTGTAACACGGGTATTAGCAGGCTCACTGCTCGGTGCACCTCCACGTGTGGGTACTGTCCTGAGTTTCTTGGTAGGAGGAACAACCCCCAGTTCTGGGAGGACATCTCCGGACTCATCTTCATCGTCCAAAGCGGCGGCAACACGTTTCGTAATTGGAGTTTTGCGTGGTTGACCAGGAGGTGCGATATCGTTCGCTTTTGCAGCAGCAGTAGCAATATGCCGGCTTGGGGTAATAGGGGGTAACGGTATTGTCGCTTTTGGGGGCGTCGTCTGCATGGCATCGGAGTTGTCATCTATTTCAGATGGAGGCGTGGCAGGCGTAACAACAGCTGGTGGTGTAACAACCATCGAGGTAGCTCGCGCCTTGGCTTGCAGCTCCTGCTTCCTTGATTCATCGACTGCCGCCCATTTCGTCCACTCGAGTTGCTTTAGGTACATATATTGCTGTTGCGGACCCACCACGCTTCCTGGTCGTACGATACGCATAAAAGCAATCGCTTCGTTGGCAGTGAACCCATATTTCCAGATGAGGTAAGCTCCAATTAGCGTTCCTGTCCTTCCCAGACCAGCTTTACACTATGTGGAATTATAAGGTTACGTGGGAACA
Source organism: Inosperma sp. D86 (assembly GCA_026262225.1). Taxonomy (NCBI): domain Eukaryota; kingdom Fungi; phylum Basidiomycota; class Agaricomycetes; order Agaricales; family Inocybaceae; genus Inosperma; species Inosperma sp. D86. The sequence goes on from JAIUJM010000016.1 coordinate 7,703, forward strand.
GTAGCAGAGGTATCTTACATGAACAGCAACGACCCCTCCATTTTCAATCACGCGGTCAGCAACGTTGATGAATGTCCGAACAATATCATCAGTCGGATTCGTGCCGTCATCGAAGTAAAGTTCCATATGATCGATTCCACGATCCAAGAAGGTTTGGCGGTCATACAGCTCAGTGTTAAGGCGAACGACGAGCTTGATGTTTCGCTTTTCGAAGTAGTCCAAGCAATTGAGAAAAGGCGTCGGGAGCTTGCGTTGGAGGGCGAGATTAGAAGATGTGGAAGAGGATAGCGAGCATGAATTGTTCTCCTTTTGTTGCTTAATCCAATTTGCGTCCACGGGCGAGGCAAAGGCAATGAAGTTAGGAGTTAACCAATTCCAATCACCATTTTCCACCTTCTCATAAAATTCATAGTCCTCAACGTCGAATTCGTTCATGTCACACAGACCGTTTTGCATAGCTTTCCAAATCCCCCAGAGGCAGTCTTGAATATTAAGATTGAAGTCGGAAGGGCCACGACCAGCGTCGCGGAATGGCATGAATTCGACCTCTGCAATTGGGTGGAAAGCTTCCCAGGGTGCCCTGCGGTGCACAATCATCTGCCAATGGTACTGAGCACTTCACAGCATTCTTGGGGTAAAATAAAACATACAACGAAGAGTGACATGAGCAAAGCGGAGTTGGCCTTCCTTCTAGGATCATCTGAAGAATAGAGAACCAATTTATGATTGGCCAAATCTTTGTCCTATTATCGCAGCGATGGTCAGCACGTGTAGATACACGAGGCCAATGCATGGCCAATATCAGCTCTTACCTCGAGGAGTTCATGAATGAGTATGCAAGCTTTGTATACCATAGCTAGATTCAACGGACCCCAGTCTTGAAAGAAAGAAAGATAGAGCAACTGGTCATCAATGGTGAAGTAATAGTAGTTTGCATTATCGTCTGGTGACGCTGAGGGACCGGCCTTGGGCTGTCCTCTAATGGTAGGGTTGCTTCCAGGATCTGCGGCGAGTCTATTGAGTATTTCAGGTTTCGGTGTCGGACTAGGGAAGGTTGTGAAGAAGAGTCTAGCAGATCCGGGTCAAGTTCGGTTAGCTTCTTCCTGGGCTGCGTCTCAAGGATTAAGGAGACAATAACCATACCTATCACTGAATTGGCAAAGTGGTTCGCATCTCTGTGCCATCTGGTAGTGAAACGCGGGAGCCGGACTCGACGCGTTGGATGGCGGAGGTCAAGTTTAATTCTTCCGTCAACTTGCGTTCAACTTCCAACATGGGACACCATCACGTGATGCTTCCCATCGAAATAAAATCAGAATAAAAGCAGAATTAATTGTTTTGTTAATACAGACAATCAAAGTCTTTCTGTTTCTATTGTGCATAAGTAGACTCCATTTTACATGACAAGAATTCTCCAAACTCCACTTATTATATGATTTACAATAGCTGAGTTATCAATCAAAAGTTTGTAGAAAGCTTGATCTGCATGCCTGTTGCAGGATTTTGGCTTTCTTCTATCTCGAAAATTCAATCCTTTCATGAAACTACTTTGGAAAGGTTCAGTTAGCATTCGAGTTTAAGCACACAACGCATGAGCATTGTGTTTGGCTCTGTTGATCAACGCGTCAACGCTCTTGTATTCTCTTGACTGAACAACGCGGAGTAGCCTTTTGCTTCCGTTGGCCACTGCCTTCAAGCAACTCCTTGTCTTCTACGAGAAGCGGGCAGAGCCATTCGTACACCGCGCGTAACGAGCACGAAATATGCCAGAATCACAAATCTTCAAGGTAATTCTTGAGTCGCTCTCATTGCATATCTTTTGACACGTTCTGTTCTCTTCTTCAGGCTACTTACAGTGGCATACCAGTCTACGAAATGTAAAATTCCTTTTACACGTCTTATTCTTCTCGATAACTGACACAGCGTGTGTAGGATGTGCAAGGGTGTCGCGGTGATGCGGCGGCGCTCCGATTCCTGGTTGAACGCGACTCAGATCCTAAAAGTAGCTGGCTTCGATAAGCCACAACGCACTCGCGTCCTAGAACGTGAAGTTCAAAAAGGCGAACACGAAAAGGTCCAAGGGGGGTATGGAAAATATCAAGGTTAGCCTGGCCACCTCTTTGCCTTCGCTCTTGAATCAGCTCCCGAACATCTTCAGGCACTTGGATCCCACTAGAACGAGGCCTAAGCTTGGCCAAGCAATACAATTGTGAAGTCCTGCTACGTCCAATAATCGAGTTTCAGCCAGCAGCCAAGAGTCCACCTCTTGCGCCAAAACATCTTGTCGCCAACACAACTGTTAAACCAACTCGTAAAGCCACAGTGGCAGATATTTCGGCTTCGACTGCGATTGTCAACACTAGATCATCCCGAAGAAATGATTCTATCGATGAGGGTTCAGACCATGATACCCTCTCTGTTCCCGCTTCTGAAGATGGTTCCATGACGCCATCACCTTCTGAGGCATCGTCGAGCTCACGAACGCCGTCTCCCATTCGCAACCTCGCGTCATCCTACGATGCCGGCAGTCTCGACCAACAATTAAGCAAGCGAGGCCGACGTAAGCGTGCCATTGACCAACAATTTGGCACGCTTTCAGACGAGGAAGTGGAAGACAATCGTTCTTACGCCGATCACGTATTGGAATACTTCATTTCGGACACAAACCAAATTCCTCCCCTCCTCGTTAATCCCCCATCAGATTTTGATCCAAACATGGCGATCGACGACGACGGGCATACACCTCTTCACTGGGCCTGTGCCATGGGTCGCATTCGCATTGTGAAATTGCTCCTCACGGCGGGTGCTGACATCTTCAAAGTAAATAAAGCGGGTCAGACTGCTCTCATGCGCAGCGTAATGTTTGCAAACAATTACGACGTTCGAAAATTTCCGGAGTTGTACGAACTCCTTCACCGTTCGACCCTCAATATTGACAATTACAATCGTACAGTGTTTCACCACATTGTCGACGTGGCCATGACCAAGGGGAAGACACATGCTGCCCGCTATTACATGGAAACTGTGTTAAATCGACTTGCGGACTATCCCAGGGAGTTGGCCGATGTGATCAATTTCCAAGACGAAGACGGCGAGACTGCCCTCACATTAGCAGCAAGATGTAGGAGTAGACGGCTGGTCAAACTCCTTATTGACCATGGCGCCAACCCCAAGATTATGAACAATGATGGAAAAAGTGCTGAAGATTATATTCTCGAAGATGAAAGGCTCCGTTCGTCGCCAGCTCCACCGTCCCGAATTGCGACTATGTCATTCCGTAACGCGCATGCAGCATATCCCCCCTCAGGTGCACCTCTGGCTTATGTCTTCGCTCCTGCCAATGGAGACAGGCCTCCACTACATTACTCTGTTGCTGCCCAAAAAGCGAGTACGCGTTGTGTTAACGATATTGCCAGTATGATGGATAGTCTTGCCGCTTCCTTTGACCAGGAACTTAGGGAGAAGGAACGCGATATGACGCAAGCGCAAGCATTGTTGGGAAACATACAAGCGGAGATCCTTGAAAGTCAACGATCTGTTTCGCAATTAAAAGCACAGGCCGAGGGTCTCGCACAGACGAGACAACTATTGAATGATCTAGAAGCGCAACTCTCGGATAAGATGGGCCGTAGATACCGACTCGGGTGGGAGAAGTGGGTTATGGAGGAGGAAGCACGGGAAAGACAGATTCGAGATGCTGCAAATGGCGAGTTGATGTTGACGCCAGCGACTGAATCGTTCATTATTGATGAAGAAGCGGAGATGGATGTCTCTGCGGAAGGGGAAAGGGTGAAAGGCAAGCGGAAAGCCCAGGTTATGGAAGACATTTCAGATTTGGTCGCTTTGTATTCAGAAATTCCAAGCGACCCTGCACAGTTACGTCAGGCCTGTGACGCATTAAGGCAAGAGATTACCCAGCACAGGAAACGGAGAAAAGTCATGTTTGATGGACTTGTTACGTTCCAGGCGGAAGCAGGAACCAGCGGTCAAATGGGGAGTTACAGACGGTTAATTGGTGCTGGTTGTGGGGGCATTCCACCAAGTGAGGTTGATACCGTCTTGGGAATGTTACTTGAGGTGATATCATATTTGTTTTTGACATTCTTTCATGGCTAACGACATCGTCCAGACGCTTGAGTCGGAAGAACCGAGCTCGTCGTCAATAGCATGGAGTGGTGCTAAAGCCATACCCGCTAGTTAACCTCTGTACCTCATGTACGTGACGTTGTAAGTTCAGTGGACCAAGTAATTTATTTTCTCTATCTACTGTACGGCTTTGTATGACCCCCTGTGACAGTGTTAATAAATTAGTTGTTGCATCATGTGACTGGGTATTTTTGGAACTGGCCAGTTGTGACTTCTTTTCATGCCAAATCACCATATTGTCGCGTCTGGTTATGCAAACTCTTATAAGCTGATATTTTAAAAAATGTCGTCTCCACCTTTGAAATATCTTACGCAAAGGACGGCCTCCCAGGCTACGACCAAAAATCCAGCCACAACACACTTCAACCATCTGCGGAGTTTTCCCCGTGCATGGCTCATTCGTAAGAGCAAGTTTGACCCTAAAATCAAATCCGTCCGGCCAGCCGACCGTATAAAGTGGTGGAACATCGTCCCAGGGGATCAAATCCGTTTACGTGGTGATAAAGACTCAGTTGTCCATGAAGTGCTGAGCATAAACCGACTCAGTAATCGGGTTTTCCTCAAACATACCGCGGTTCGTGATAAAGCCGCATCGTTCTGACTATTCAAAATGACAACAAAACTGTGATTCTAGGGTGTTGCAAAGGACGACCAACCGAAGGAAACGAAAAACTATCATTACTCTAGGTGTCAGTTGTATCTTGGGGATCTTCCAGTGACTTCAAAACATGGCCTAGAAATTGACGGGTCTGTATTAGCCCTGTTTAAAAAAAAAACTGAATGTGAAGTATAATTTCCACTTGATAGGTTATTCGCTTCCCGTGTTGGTACATCAGAACCTACGTGGGACCGCTTTCAGAAACGTTGGGTTTGGAGGAGATATGCCGTTGCCACTACTCCTAAATTACCTAACTGGCGTAGAGGGCAACGCATACGTATTCCATGGCCCGTCCGACCAAAGGTGATATACCCGGATCGTGAGTTGTTTGATGAGTGCATTTTTAAAGCACGCTGAGTTCATTGCGTTTACAGCTGGGTCGTACGACACACCAATTGCAGAAGTTGGCAGAATCACATACCGTCTTCCGGCTTTTGAGGTGTCTCGTCTTGCGTCCCTTCCTGAAGTTCCGCCCGAATCAGAATACTTGGACCAACTATATAACCCTCATCGCGAGGTGGAATACGATCCTTCCGCTCCCTTTGAAACATACTTGAAACTTGAACTCTCAAATCCTTACTCTCGTGCGAAGAAAATGCAAAGGTGGAAGGTGTACCAGGCTGGAATTCAAACATTGAGGAAAAAGATCATGGAAGACGAGGTGCGGTACCTCGATGGTCGAACCGTCAGACAAGCCAAAGCAGACGCTGCATTCAAATGGAGGGAAGTTGTTAAGGAAGAACAGAAGAAGAAGAAGAAGGCCAGATGGGTGCATTCTGGTCAGATGGCTAAATGGGAGAGAAAGGCAAATAAGAAAGCAGTGAAGGAAGAGAAGTTGAGACGACAACTTACCGAGTTGACTCTGACCGAAGAGCCTAACCAAGTACTTCCGGGTATGAAGGCGGCCCGTTGATTAGTAGTCTACAACATTTCACCCAAACAAGATCCGACTCATTTCTCGGAAGTATAATAAGCAGTTCCTATGCCTTCCAATCCTCGTTTCAATGTTCCGCCCTTCTTCCATCTTCTGCCCTATAACTAGAAATTTATATCACAGCAGAAATATTAATACGCGTCTCGTCATCAGCAGACATGGCCTTCTAACCCGTCGTACACTCGCTCGTACGACCCTCGGTGCACTCACGTTCAGTTCCTTCGCCTGGGCAGGCACCACCGTTTTCGCAGATGCAGCAGATTCAGACTTGCAATATGGACATTCTAGCTATTCAACTTATGGAGCAGCATCATTCAGCTCCCTCGTCCGTGCTTATGTCGTCTTCTCGATGTGTTCAATGCCCTGGCTCGTAGATGCATCTCCAGCTATCCTAAAGACGTTCTCTTCGGTTCCTGTCGTGCGGGAAGTTACGGAAGGATTCTTAAGAATGACGTTTTTCAAGCAGGTCAGTTCCCAGTGACTCTTTTTGCAAGATTCATTCTAACAGACACGCTAGTTCGTTGGCGCAGACACAGTGGATGAATGCATACCTGTCCTACACGCCCTACGTAAAGCAAATCAGGGCGTCTTGTTCGCTTACTCAGTCGAGGAACGTTCTGTGGACACTAATTCCAAGACCAATGTCACTGGCACTGAAACTATCCCCCAGTCTCACAAACTCGCCGTCAGGGATCTTCTCCACTCTATTGACGTAGCTGCAGACTTTGAAGATGGCCTTGTACGACAATCGCGAGCCTACTCCGACACAGGAACCAGATCCACTTGGATAGCAATCAAGATCAGTACACTTCTGCCGGATCCGTATGCCCTTGTCGTGCTTTCTAGTTCTATTGTCGATGCGAAAAAACAGCTCAAGTCGATGGGCGGTAGTGATGATGTTCTTGATGTGCCTTTCCCTGGTGCACCTAGAATTCAAGATTTTAACACGTTTTTATCGCGTGAAGCAAGTTTAACTCTCTCGAACAATCTGAATTCGAGCAAGAGAGAAGCTCAGTCGTATTTATACGACCTCAGGCTCCTTTACTCGGATCTTGTAAACATCTGTACGCGAGCAAGGGACAGAGGGGTGACAATCACTATCGATGCAGAGGAAAGCTGGTACCAGCCCGCGATAGATCTACTCACTCTGGCACTCATGAGGGAGTTTAACAAGCGTTCGACACAACTTGAACACCCTTGGCCAGTGTCGTCGACACCGACGAGGCCGAAGACACTCAACCAGAGTTGTCCTGGCCCTTTGATTTATCTCACCGTGCAAGCATATCTTAGGCGAACGCCTTCGTTCCTTAACTTAATCTTTGAAGACGCGAAGAGTCATCAATACGCGCTAGGTATTAAGCTCGTCAGAGGAGCTTATTGGGACGCAGAAACTGCCTTGCATTCGCGGGCCCATGCCCAAGCGCCGCTCTCAAATGGAGCAGAAGAAGCAGAGCTATATAAGAAGACAAGCGACGCGGAATTGCCCACCAAGTCGTTTTGTTTATCTCCAGAACCGCACCCTCCTGTATGGCTGACCAAAGACGACACGGACAACACTTACGATGAATGTGTGAGGGTTTTGCTGAAGGGGGTGAAGGAAGATGTAGATAGGTGTCGTAACCAGCTTCAGGAGAAGACGACGAAGGAGGTTCCATCGAGTCGTATCTCCGTGTATTTCGGGACGCATAATTGGAAGAGCACCAGGCTGATTTTGCAGGAGATGGTCAGGAATGGACTCGGAGAGATCGAGATGGGAGAAGAGCAGGGGAAACCCGAACTCGAAGGTGATTTCGTCGTCAAGATAGACGAGGATATAGTCCAGAGGGTGTCGATGGGGCAGTTGTACGGTGCGTACCAGTTGGTTTGCGCAGCTGTCTATGTTACTCAATCGGATAAATAGGAATGAGCGACGACCTCTCGGATTGGCTAGTAAGCCATACAGTCACCCAATCACCTTTCGTTATCAGGTAAAGCACTTGCTTTACAGCAATTGATGACTGATGTGTGCTCATTGTTTTCTCCACCAGATACCTTCCCTATGGGCCCTTACAGCATGTTATGCCATATCTTTCCCGTAGGGCCATCGAGAATAAGAGTGTACTGGGTGCAGGTGGAGCTGTAATGGAGAAGAAGAGGGCTGCGAAGGAGATTTTGATTCGGGTTAGGAATTTTTTTGGGTAGAGGTGCAGCGGTGTTTGCTGGGTTTCTTTTTTCAACATTCAACGAGAAATTGATGATGTCCAAACACTATTCTACCACTGAGGTTCTCGTAGTAATGACAGATAGATTCAATTAAGTACTGTTATTTACCTTATGCAATATTGCACTTGCCCGCCAATTTTCAAGTCTACTATAGCCTCAGCTTTCCTAGTTTCCTCAGACAGACTTGAACCGCTTTGTCAAATAATAGCCGGAATATGATCGCCTTCAACCGCAGATAGTCGGCCAGTTCACCCGTGATGTTAAGTGCTTAGTGGACCCAAAAAGTCTGCATAACATTGCAACAACAACCACTGTTGTAGCCTTGATCTAGATGTAGATGAAGCGTAATATGGAAACTACTCTGATACAACTCTCCTATCTGCTCCAACGAATGAACCAATGGGACCTGGAAGTCTGATCCCTAATCCAACAGAAGATTTAACAGGTACCTTGGGTCTCTTTGTTGAGCTTTCGAGTCTGGCCCGAATGGAGCCACGAGGCTGAACATGTTTTCTCATTCTCTCGTGTGCCGGCCGAATGAATTTTGCTTTTTGCAGTGAAGACAACGAAGTTCTTGTAACGTTTACATCTTCCAAAGGCCTTAGCATTACACCACAGAGACTTAATCAACCTTACCAAGTTCCCAGCAATCTGAGCCATTTACCAACAACACATGGTCAATCCGCATCATGTCTCCAAAATCCTTCTTATTGACCCATTCAACAAGGAGTCGTCCTCCCATAATTTGCTCTTCAACCAGCCACCCTGATTCTCCATAATTCCGATCGCTACCTTTGCCAACCCCTTTAGGAGTGACGTTGTCGTGGAAGAAAAATTTGGTGAAGGCGTGACCAAGCTCGTGAAGGACAATAACTGTGATAATCAAGTTATACATATCCACAGAGAGACCCGAGGTCCTACTAACTGCAGCCTGTAAAGGTATTAAGCCAGAGGCCAGTTTCTTTGAAAGGTACTCACAGCAGTCTCAGCAGCCACTACAATGTCAGACAAGATATTAATTTTGTTGGTTTTTTCTGCTTCCCCTTTCTCGACCCACCCCCATGTCAAGGTGTCTTCTTCCAAATTTTGACAAGACCTGATTGTCGGCCAGTTTGAGCGAATATATGAAACGAAATCCTGATCTGTCGGATTGGTACAGAGGACTTTCACATCCTCTTCCAAGGCGGAAAAAAACTTTCGCGCCATCGCAACGTATACGGCTCGTGTTGATCGTGACCGTAGTAAATGAGATCGGATATCTCTTAAAAGCGAAATAAATCCGTTTGCGGACGAGAGGTCGACGGCACCTTTACAGAATTCGAATTCAAAGGGCCTGCTGGTGGTAATGCCAAGTTGGTCTGTGGCAGAAAAGTGAGTTGAGTCGAATGTTAAATAATTAATCATACTCTTTGTTAAAGCCCTTGTCAATCTCGGCTTCAAAGCCAACTCAACTTTGCCGCAGGGTCCTGAGTAAAGACAGTCAGTACGTTCATCAAAGACGTGGAGAGTAGGAAACCTTTCGGAAGGACAAAGATACCCTGCTTTTGTCCCGAAATGATGGCTTCAGACAATTGAGCAACTTGAGTTGGTCCGATCTGTATACCATATCTTTCTTTAACATATCTACAGGATTGGGTCAGTTTGCGGACAAAAGAAGTCCGAAGGGGAGTACGATGACATACTCCTTTATTTTTGGTCGGGAAACACCTCTATCAGATTGGTCTGCATGGGCAGCAATGCATTCCTATCCAAACAACAACTCCGTTAGTTCCCAGGGAAGTACAGGCAATGGAGTGCACGCAAAGGAAGAAACAAAGGGAGACGAACCTTGATCATATCAATCCATGAGGGATGGGTGCTCTTAGAACATATTTTCTTTGTTGGCGACATGTTGCAAGTTAATGTGAAGGATGACTGAGATTAGTTTCAGATGCTGAAGTTATATATGAGTCGCTGTGACCTAAGGTCGAGTCATACAGAAAGTCCGGCAGCGATCGTTTTGAGACAAAAGTTACTGCTACAAATGAGTGGGTTTACATGGACACTGTAGTACAAGTGGAAGTAGTACGGAATCATTTGTTGATCTGCGACTGAACCGAATATGGACTTTACTTGAAGCGAGGCCGATTACTGCTGTCACCTCACTCTCATGTCTGTACTACCAGGATCTCCTGAAGCGCTTTACCATGCAGTACCACAAACAGACGATGACC
>JAIUJM010000016.1:19770-75271 GCA_026262225.1 Inosperma sp. D86
GGTCGCAAGCTTCTGTCTAGTCGGTGGGTTGGTGGTTGGAAGCTTTGCTAGTTTTGCTGTGAAAGCTGCTATTTGTCATTGCAATCCATTTACTGACTGATCCAGCTGTGTATATTTAATTCATGTAAACTCATAATCCGACCGATCGTATCGCAATAGAACATATCTTCATGGCAAAAAATGCAAAGATGGTATTAAATTAGTTAAGTTACAGCACAGGATGTTAATTCAAATATGAGATGCCTGCACAAAAAATGCACCACAGAGCAATAAGACTATTTCCTAGAAATAGTGCTTGCATCTGATAGGAGGTGCCCATCGAATTCAAAAGAAAATGCAAAATAGAAGTGCACCGAATTAAAGTTGAGGTGTGAAGGAAGGGGCAATGAACGAATGTTAGAAAAGTAGGGTGTGCGAAAACGAAGCGCAACTGTCACCCGCCCGTGCAAATGCTGGTTTCAGGGTGCCACAGGCCTCCCCTGTGATCTTTCGTCGGGGGTTGGAGCTCCCTTCGTGAGTGTTGAAGAAACGACACCAATTTTAGGGTCCATGTGCTCAACGCATGGAAAGCATGGGTTGCCAAACACCATAGGAGACCTCCTCTAGATGATGCAATATCACTCGGTCCCAAGGGACTGGAATTACATTTGTCTGAGCGCAGTCGATACGTCAGCATGAGGTAAAGGACCACAACAAGCCGCATACCTGGAGGTAATGAACGCAAGCCCGAGATATCCTCCTTGCCAGCGACCCTAGGTCGACGTGGCCGTCATATCCTCCAAGTGGTATTTCATATGTAAGGGACGAATATCCTGTCCACTAGGGTCCAAAGCAATTAAGCTTTATATACCTAATTCAAAGCAAAGAGGCTAATTACCTTGATTTTTACATAAATTCTTCGACGACTATCCGAATGTAGGTCGTGAAACGTGTAATTGTCGTGATTAGACAGCTTAACGCGTTGCTGCGCTTCGTCGAGTCCGATACCGCCCGTAAACGAACCTTTTCGCTTGAATTTGATGTGTTTTCCAGTAGGAGGGTATGTCTCCATCACAGAAGGCCAGTTTGCAAAAGACACTGTCGATTGACGACGGGAACGAGTTGATGGCGCACGGCTGAGTGCACGCCCCAATCTTTGACTATCATAATATGAATCGTCATAACCTGCTGGCAATGAATAGATTCCAAAAATGGATGAATTCAACGCCTTACCCCCTCCTGTCAAGCGACGAGACACGGGTACAACCGCTGAAGTCGGATGTCCGTACATCTGATATGATGTGTGGTACTAAGTAGCAGCAAAGAATGTTAGGGTCAGGTAAGAAAACCTCAAATAAAAACTCACGTCGCTGACTGATCCATCGCTGTACGTTGGGGGGTAAGTTGTCGCATAGCCAATCGATCGTTGGCGAGATACAGCACGGGATATAGGCCGGGACACGTAAGAATCATAAGAATCGTAGTCGGGATCGTAGGCCATTATGGATGAGAGAGAGCAGAAGTGGTGACAATGGTCAACGAAACTGCAGAGGTAAAGCAGACCCTCTTTATATGCAGCGGTTAAAATGAGGGTAGCTGATCTGTTGCCACAAGGGCTAAATGTGAACAGAAAAAGGGGAGACTATATTGTGACTGAGTCCGAATCTTAGTGCCCTGCAGTGTTTTCATACGGCAGCCCTTGTTGAAACCAGCCACGAGGCATTTCCAGTTGGTGCACGGTCCAGCTTTGTGATGTCAGAAACGGAGCCTCGGACCTCCTGCACTTCAACCTCCGTTGACAGCGAGTATCGACGTAATGACCCACCAGAGAAGTCAAGTACAAGACAAGTGCTGAATCTGAAAGTGATGAGGACGAGCCTAAGAAGATGGATTTTTTTCGTTCACTGGTCATAGGGGAGTGTTAATGGCATGAACAAAATGGGAGGTCGGAAGTCGCTTGTTGTCACCGCCCAGACGAATTTATTCTGTGCACACGGAAACCATCTGTTTTCAGCGTCGAGTTCAACAAATGAGACTTATGAAAGTCTCATGGAAGAGGTTTGAATTCTTTGCGAAGGCATGAACCTAATGAAAGCAATCGATCCCATTCAAAATTGGACTCTGAAACCTGATAATTGAGGTCTGTAACCCCGCCAAAGTTTGGGTCACGTAGACGTGGAGTTGGGCAGGCAACCATACTGTGGCCGGAACAAAGTCTATTGAATATGTAAGCAGATGCCATCCAAACGTTCTTACCTCTTTTAGGCATCTATCTTGTTAGCAATGCCAGACAATGATATATCTAGGTCTCAAATAGTTTGTAAGAGATGAATCACGGACAGCTCTGTTTCTTCCAATGCCTGCACTTGGGTTGGAGGGCCGAGACCATGGTACCATCATTTGTCCAGTCCCTGACTGTGATGCCAGTTCCGAAATGAAGCATGTAAAACTAGAGTCAAATCCAAGCTTGAAACGCACAGAAAATGATCGCCGATTACAAACTTGGGCTTGAAAGTATTTTGGAACAACTGGTGGTAAAGCGTCCTGCATTCATGGCCGAATCAGCATCCCAGATGCAGAAACGACATTTCTATTATTTAAAGAGTTGAGTTGAGCGTGTATAATGAGGAGGTATAGAAGGCGTGAAGACATACTTACCGCTAACTGTGCAATCACCACAAGGAGGTGGACTGTCGTGAGTGTGTTAGGTAGAGTACTGGGTGGAGCATACTCACGACCGAACTGCCATACAATACAATGAGATGTACTGTAAACCGGCGGACTTAGGCTACATTGATAAATTTCCATTGAACTCTTGAGGTCCGAAGAACAATATGTGGTCGAGGCAGCAGTTTCAGAGTTGCCAGGTGCTGCAGCTTCAACGTTGAACCTTGAGGAGTATTATTAGGTCGTGTAGCCCTCGAGTCTCCAAAGTCCGTCATCTGTGAACCATGAGTCAATAGACCATGAGCGGGGCTCGACGTTAGATCATCGACGATTCTTCAAGAATATAAGATCAAAGATAAAATTAGCCAATAAATCACCAACAAAGCAAACCCACTTAACGGACCTTTCCTGAACATTCCAACAAATAGTAACGAAGTAGGACTAATCCCTGTTATGAAAACAAGCACGATCTGGCTCCCTGATATTGCTATTTCATCACTGTTCCCAATAAGCCAAGTCGCATAAGGAAGGACGATGAAGGTATTCATGATGTATCAATTTGGAAAAAATGCGAGTCCTTCATCATACATAAAATCCTTCTAGTTGAGAAAATTAGATCCCTGGGTGAGCAATCGAGTGTCGTCCCATTATGCATATATATTATATACTCGTACCAATATACCTTCCTCGATCGGAACTCACCTGACGCCAAAAATTTCTAGCATCCGTTTGAGACGATAACGGCGCGAGTTCTTGAACGTCATAGGGAACGCTGGTGACCAAAAACGTTTTAAGCAGGACGAGGGAGCAGCCAACTCGGATCATCTTAACCTCATGGCTGTGTCACTAAGAGGGGCACAGGACTCGTCTGCGACTCGGAAGGGGTAAGGGATGCAGAAACCCCTATTTCCCAGAAGGACAGAAGGACAGTTACATTGGTTAACTTAGTCTCAACAGTCAAGTTCGCGCCTCCTATGTTCAGTGATGAGATCACAGCACGTGAGTTCAATATATTAATAGCGCCCGCCTGGCGCTTTGGTCTGGTGAAGCGCCTGCGTTTATTGTTAATAATCACCTCAAGTTTCCGATATTTAAATGACACCGTGATGCCGAGGGATGAATACTGTATTTCACGATGCTCTCGAACCAAAGACAGCAGAACGAATTTTAACAAAGGTGTTAAAATAAGCGTATCTTCGTCCGAGTCGCTCAACTAGTGTAGAGATCCTTCGCAAACGTGCGAGAGTTTCACATTTTACCTATTAAATTTATATACATATAAAGCGATGCACATACCATTGAAGATGCGGAAAGAGAAGAAGCGGGAGTATAATACCACAACCGCATCCTTTGCGGCACGCTTGTCACATATACTTCCAACTTGCTTCCAACAAAAGGTACCTGATTCCGACAGATGTGCTCTACCTTCAAATTAACTCACAGTGATAATACCGGATGGATCAGGTTGTCCGTGCCAGTTTACTAATAATCAATGAATACTGAAATATTCGCGTGAAAAAAAGTTTAATAAGCAAATGGGCCAGTGGTCCTGGAATGTGGAGGTAGTGAAATCACGGTCATGTCTAAATCATTACGGTATGTACATGAAGGGTCCATTGTTCAAAATTCAGGTTTTAATAAACGTAAAATTGTAAATCAGAGCAGTGAGAAGACATGTATCTAAAGTCTTGAGTGGTCATTGGATAATTTCATAGAAATAACGTGGACGTTAAGTCGAGCTGACATGTTCGACTTGGAAAGTCTGTCAGAAGACACCTTAGCATACCTGGAGCATGGATACAAAATTACACATACCACAATCCGAGCAGAAGGATTTTGGCCAATGACAACGGATGGAGACGAGGTCAGGAAGAATGTATTCGAAGGCGGGTCATAGAGTATGACGGTGTCTGGCGTGAAACTCCTTGAATTCACCCATTGGACCGTAACATCTGCCGTATCCCTCGCATAAGTCCAGATAGCCGTTTCGGAATTGCCAGAGATTGTCGGGTCGGTACCACCCTGTGGAGGCTGATGGGGTTTTGTTGCCTGTGAGCGTCCAAGAATGGCGGATCCCTCGCTGTTTGTCATGTCCGTTCCTGGCGTAATGATTCCCGCGAGATATTGACCAGTACTCTAAATCAAAGATAAAAGAGATGTGCCAGGGGGTATATAACAGAACACACAGTATCTTGAAAGTTGAGAGTCGGCGTGGTATGCCTGCGCAAGTTGATGAACGTTGAAAAGAGGGCCCGATCAGTTAACGACGAAGTTAGAGTGTAACTGAACGAAAGTTATCAGCCAGTTGTTTGTCAACGTGGAAAGCAGCTTACTGTCCGTTTGACAAAGTCGTAGAGATATAACCCTCCACACCAGATTCAGAACTAACTCGAATGTGGCCTAAAACTCTACAGGCAGCAAAGTGGTCAACCCCCCAGGACCTTTGTTGGAAAGAGGGGCTTACGGGAAAGCGGATGCACTTTGTCGTTTGGCAGCTAAGCGGAATTAGCATATTACCAATGAGAATTTCTGGAAGGAAAAGCGTACTATCAACTTTAGATGGAACCCATCGCTTGACGGGAGGAAGAGGGCCCAGTCCTGCTGCGAATCGCTTAGCATTCGTGTTGAGGTCCTCAGTATTGGCCAAGGTCGGTGAGCGTCGCTGCACAGCCAGGGCTGAGACGAAAGGCGGGTTGACGATGCAGAAGAAACTCAGGACAAGAAGAAACAGCTTCATTAACATAATCGTGAACAGGAGGGCAACCCGAAGAGGTCATTGAAATGAGAGTCCTTATATATACCGAGGGTGTGATGTTATGTACACAAAATGTTTCACAGCCAACCGACAATCAAGGACCTATTCGGCTGTCAGACTGTGGACACAAATTAAGTGACATGAGAACGAAATTGAGACCAGGTTGGATAAGACCAACTACGGAATCACCCATCAAGACTCGAGACTTCAAGTGAAAAAAAAGAGGGAAAAAGGGGAGCCGACCTAGGCTCGAGGGTAGACTGGGCTGCATTGCGCTCTATGGGATATGAAGAAAAGCGAGGAATTGAGCGCAGCATCATGATGACTCTGTTCGGCGATGACACATCTGCCATGGTAATTTTTAGAAACTGGCAGAGTTAATACAAATAGCACATGAACCACCAGCAAGAGTTGTGCGCTACAGACTCACAGACCGGATGGGAGCCACATTAGCTTGTCCTGCAAGCCAAGATTTCAGGATCTGGAGTCGTTCATATTAGGCAATGGCTCTTGGGTAGAACAGTAGTGTTGTCAAGGTCAATAATAAACGCAAAGCAGTGCGTTCGAAGACAGCATTTACGTGAAGGACAGAGGTAAAGAGTTCGTGGACATCATCCATCAAGATCAATTCAGAGTGGATGGATACTGGCAGATGGCCCTCAACGACATATGTTCGTGACTGACCTTTGAAAATTTTGCGCGATCGTACCAAGGGTCACCGGTCAGGTGTGTACAGGCACACAAAAGAAATATTTGAAAGACATAACGTGCCTGTATATAGTCATACTACATGGGTGCACTGCCGCTGTTGTTCAAATGTTGTTTATGTTCACAATGTTTGTCTTTGCTTGTTCGCCTTCCAAAAACGCGTAGCGTCACTCTCGCCAGTCACGCGCAGACTCGCCCAGTTGTCGCGACAACTTCGTGAAACACTCATCCTTGGTCTCATGACAAGTTATTCCTTCATGCCACTGCAACAAGAGTTTTCGATGGTCGCAGATTCAACCACTTCCTCGTCGCCAACGTCAGCGGACGCGTCCACAACAATCAAGAGGGCAACGAGAACATATGGTAGACGCCGCAATGAATTACTGGAAGAACCGATGGATTCGACTTCGCAATGCTCTTTACGGAGAGAGTCTATCCACCACACTGCTCCGCCAGGTCTTCAGGAGACCGTACCCCCAAGTTCTCCGGCAACGTCCACAGTGGCTGTCGATGAAGTTAGCTATGAAGAAGCGTGCGACGCGTCTCAGAAACTTGTCAGTACTGACCTCACACGGGTGAAGGAAGGCGAAGATGGTGATTCCCCTAAATTCAGATTTGGCTGGAGAAAACGGCTCGACGAAATGGATGAAGAATCTGACAAGGAAGACGTCAACCCATCTGCGGAGGGGTCAATGAATGAAGCTCCAAAGGTCTCATTTCGTTTCGGTAACGCTAGATTGCTTCAAGACTCGAAAAATGACACGACGCAGTTGGATTCAAACGAATCAACCATACATCCTCCAGCCTCCGATGTTTTTACATGTCCCTTGTCATCTTCGTCAGGATATGATGTGCCCAGAACCTCCTTTACACTATCGTCTCCTCCTGTCGCTGTTCAAAAGTCACGGATCCTGGTCAATTCAGATTCAGAAGACGAGCAATTAAAAGATTCTTCCTCAACTGCCCCATCAACTTCTGGCCGAGTTTCGCTCGGATTTTCTAAATCTCGATCTTCTTCCACCCAGCCGACATCGGATGAGGAATTGCCTTCGCAGGTGTCGGTGGAACCGAAAAAAGATGTTGCAGGTCCCGGACATTTCAGCGTCTCCGCACTTGAGCTAGCAGATTTGGGTTCCAGTATCAGGAAGAAACGAACGAGAGATAGAAAGGGAAAGGCCAAGGTAATTGGTGGATTCACGAACGTGTGTAATTCTAATATAAATTTAGGCTCCAACGAAAAAAGAGTTGAAAGAAACGGCCAAAGAGCGAGGTAGATTAGCCGCGCAGGCGAAAGTGATTATACCGAAGACTGGGAAGTCATCAAAATACACTCTAGAAAGATTACTCACGGCAGTGTAAGGATTTGAACTTTAAACAACGTTCTTTCTGACAGTAACTCTAGTTCAGCTCAGCCAATTCAACCACATATATCAGATCCCATTGAACCATTTACATCATCACCTGTGAAAGCATCTCCGAGCAGAGAATGTCCGCTGGTTGAATCACTGTCTCCGTCAGCCCCTCTCCCAGAAAAAGTTCGGGATGTTGTCCCTGATTCCGACGATTCAGAAGGGGAATTACCGGAGGTCGGGGAGCTATTGAAACAAGACGCACAGAAGAGAAATGCAGAGGAGTTGAATAAAATCAAGATGTTGGCTTTGAAACAACCCAGGGCCGTAACACATGATGATGACGAACTTATGGTGAGCACGGATCCTAAAGCAACAGTAAAAGAAGAAGAGGAGCACCGTCGGTTGAAACAATCTCGTCCTTCTGCTGCTCGCAAGATTGTTGCCCAGTACGGCAACATAAAGGCTGCTAAAAAAGCGGCCGTCATCTCGCCTAGCCGCATTCGCAAGAATTTTACTTCCATCCTTCAAGACCCTTCCCTCACGAGTGGGGAGTTCAAGCGGATCATGCTCGTGAAGGCACAGGAGCATGCTTCCCTCGAAATAAGGAAAAAGGAGGAAGAGTGGACCAAGCACGGAGGGCGCCTCGCTGCAAAGGTTTCTGTCCCAACTGCGGGTTTAGATCTTACCATGAAAGTCATTGCTGGCAAAGGATTGGAGAAGGTCGAAGAAAGGAAACTACACCAGCGGCATGTTGACGGAGATGCTAGTGAAGAAGATGAAGAATGGACACCCGAATTCCAAGGATCAGCGTTGCCCCCCTTGGAAGAGGGTTTAAAGAGCGAAGAGGGAATTGAAGACAACAGGTTCGCCGACGCAGATGTCGCAATGGTAGGAGAAGGAGACTTGGATGACCTAGATTCAGACGAAACAAGGGTCCATAAATCCCGTCGAAACGTTATTTTGGATTCGGAGGAAGAAGATGGTGATGTGGAGAATGTATCGATGAAGTCCATCCACCAAAAGAACCGAAGATCGTCAACATCGTCCGGATTGGCCACGGAAGACGAGAATGACAAGGAAAACAATACGAAGCTCATGTACGATCAGGGTGAAGATAAGGAGAATGTTCGTGTCGTTCGACACTCTCCAGTTTCTAAACGTCAATCTATTTTCGATCTCACCCAACAGGGACTTGCATCGTCTTCACCTGTATCCCAAATAGTTGGTTCTGAAAGAAATGACTTCGACGATGGCATGGAACAACGGAGACCATTCCAAGAGCTGATGTCAAAGGAAAGCCCAGAGTCAAAACTACGCAGCCCTTCCACTCTAACACAACCGTTTGCAAACCAACTTTGTCAAATTTCGCCTCTATCAAATACCTTAACTCCCGCACCTAGCCTCAAGCCTTTGCTTGTGGAAACTGATAGTTCAACAAGTTTTGGAGGTTTTTCCCAATTCTCGCAAGTAGAGCGGGTCGTCTTGGCTACGACACTACAACCAGGATTTTCTGACTTGTTTGAGGCGGGAACTGAGAAAGGAAAGTCTTCCACGACCGCACAAAGACTTGATGAGGTATTTCCTTATTTGGGTTCTTTCCCTGCCATCCCAACTTATTGGTTTCCTTCCTCCAGTTTTCTGAGAATTTGATAACACGGGAATTCAAACGCGTAGAAACTCTGGGTTTGACTCAAGATGTTGCAGCAGATCTTCAGTTACAACCCGCTTTCCAGGCAGAAGAAACATTGATGCGCAAAGCTGCCGCAATTGTGGAGAAAGAGCAAGCTTTCGTAATCGAAGCGAATTCAACGAAACTCACGCGAAAAGTTACTGAGTTGTATGTCAATGACTTAGGGTAAGCCTTTTGTTCTCTGGTACTCTTTTCTTGTTAACTCTGCAAAGATTTCTGACGCAGACAAAGCCCACAGATGGTACCCCGGACATCTATCGTCGGTCTTCACCTGCCCCTACCCTCAGCAGTATGATGTCGCCATTCGAGTCTCACACCCAGACGCAAACTCCGAGTCAACGTATTCCTTTGCAAACAATATCACTTTCTAGTGAATCCCAGTTCGAGCAGGCTCCATTCCGCCGACTGCGCAGAGCAGGCAAAACCCTTCCACGTTCCGATGACCGGTCGCTAACTCCATCTCCCTCAATCCAACAGCGTCGAGTGTTAGATGCACATGAAGTACTTCGTCGTGCTCAGGAAGTAGAGAGGAAAAGGCAGGAGACGAAACGTAAACGCTCAGAGCTTGGCGGCTTTCTAGAGGATGAAGCAGCTGAGTCGGATGACGAGATGTTTGGATTTGTAGCAAAGAAACCTGATGACGATGAAGAGGGAGAGGACCTTGATCAGAACTTGCCTGAGTTGGTGGATGACCAAGTAATGGATGTAGAAACCGAGGCTGCAGACCTTGTTCTCGACAAGTACAAGTAAGTAACTGACCTCACAAGTTACGTTCCTCCTTCATGACTTTGACAGAGAGCATCTTGAATTGGACGACAAGGAAAATGAAGAACTGCATCAAGCCGCCGTTCAGGGACAGTTGCGTAAGCGGCGTAAACACGGTGTCGGTGTCGACGATAGCGACGAGGACAGTGATGCCGACGATAATGAGAGGGCTCGGAGGGCAATGAAGCGGGCAAGGAAGTCAGACCGTACAGATATCAAGGGGCTCGGTTCGCCAATTTCGCATTCTGAAATTTTTGCGCATTCTGACAATGAACTCTTCACAGAAGCGAATCAGGAAACGCGTGCTTTTGCAGATAGTTACAACCAAAGTCTGCGAGATGATGACGACGACGACTTTGTGTTCCTCTCGAAGACTGTGGAGATAGCGGAGATACTGACGGGGCATGAATCTGATGTAGGGGACGCCGAGGGTGAAGAAGACCAAGTTGAGACCGTAGATGTACAAGAGATTTACAGAACCGTTCGTGAGCGGGCCCAGGAAGGGGTAAGACACTGCTCTGTTGTAAAAGCCTGTTCTAAATATCTTCCAACTTACAGCGCCTTTCAATGGTTCCAATGGACCTGCATGATGTCTCTTGGATAGATGAGGACATGGAACCTGAAACACAAGTGAGAAGAATTGATCCACGACAGAGACCGAAACAAGAGAAGCTAGAGTCATCTGGACTAGATGCCATGGTAATGACTTCGTTTTATTGCTCCATTTCATCGAGTTCAAATTGTTTAATAGGGACCCGTATTTCGGAAGAGCACGAGTTTGGTTAGCGATGCAAGTAAGCATTGGGGTGCTCAGACCCGGGAGAACAACTCACGGAGTATGGCAACGGCTCGATCGGTGGGAGGGTCAGCCATTACTGGCCACACCAAAGCCAGACCGAGGTCAGGGGTCGTGACAGGGAGACCTACACAAGAACAGTTGGAGGCTTCCAAGGTGAAACCACTTAGGGCAGCTGCAAGTGGGATATTGAGTGCCGATAAGAGTCGTAGTTTCATGTAGATTAAATTGACTTCTGTTTATACAGTGGTGCCACTGTAGTATAGTACACGTATTTAATAACCGTCTTTCTGCAAGTTCCAAGACCATGAAAATACTAATACTGCCCAAGAATCAACAAGTAACAAAATGAACTTTAGATATGGAAGTACAAAATCTAAGATGTTAAAAAATGGGTATAAGAAAAAAAGGCAGTCAATAAAAACTGGACAAAGCGTCTGCGCCATGGTGAAATGTAAGGAAAAGAGGCAGAATTAATGATATTGTTTTGGTGCAAAGGGCCGGTTGAACCGTATCCAGGTTGGCTTTGGGCGGCTGTTGGAAGGGGAAACCATTGCGTGTGTTCGTAAAGAACGTCGTGAACAAGATGAATTCCGTCGTTTTCGGGTAGTTGTCTGAATCTACACGAAAGGAAGTTAGTCCAAGGGCGTTGAGTGCGGATGACAGGTCACGAACTTTATGTCGCAGCAAAATAAGCTTTGCCATGTTTGCTGGTGGTCCCGTTTCACGGAAGGGATTCCCTGGCAATACAAAACGTTAGTTCAGAAGGTCTCGTCGAACATAATGACATACGTGATGCAACCAGGGCAATATCTGATTCATAATGGTCCAGAGACTCGTCCACAGCCATCATGGATGCCCAAAGGGTGGGCATAAATATGTAAACGAACAGAAGCGCGGTCAGCGAGGTAACGGCCATGAGGACGAGCATTGTGGGCTGCACCGTACTGCTCAGCGCGAGCGGCGCTGCCCCTCTTAGTATCGACGACGAGGGGAAATGCAGAAATTTCGCTCACAGGATATGCATCGTTCGATTTGTCTTTCTTTGGGGATTATTTCGTCAACGCCGGAAAATGCCGGGCCGCTTTCTCTCTCAGAGTACCGCTTCAATCAAGCTTATGCCTGTGTTCAAGCCGCTTTTGCGTGCTTTCACGATCCTAAATGTTGGCCTCACTTGCAAGCTATTCCTTCGTTCTGGTTTATGTGCAGTGAGCGTCCAAGGATTGGATACGTTCAAGTCCGTTATCGACGACTCCGATAGACTTTCCGCAGGTCAGGGTGTTATAACTGGTGGGCTTAATCTGTAGGGACACTTTGGGACTGCGTGCTAATCGACTGATCTCCAGTATCCAACCACATTTCGATGTGCGTTTGAGGTTTGGACTGTCTGTGTCATATTAATAGAAGGTCCGACCAGGCTTGATGATCCAGTGATGTGGGGAGTGCTGCCGACACAGTACTACCTACGGTCCCATACTATTCGTTGGGCTTTAGGTGCTTCGGAGATAATTTTTACAAATCCGTATGCTCCTTTGTTTATTTACCGTTTTACCGACAATGTAACCTCTTTTTCCTACTCCAGTATATTCTCTACATTCTTTAGACTTGGTCAAACACTAGAGACCTTTCGTGGTAAAGGTATACATCAAGCTTCTATGAACGCTGCTATAGAAAAGCTTAATCTGGGTCACTGGGTTCGTCGTCTCCCTCTAGCACTGAGATAACCAGAACCGACGAATTAATTAAGGTACACTTATTCTGTGAAGGTGGTATTAAACAACCTCATGCATACCCCAAAGATAATAACGGCTATGCCCATCTTCCGAGATTCAAATGGGGAGTGTAAGCATTTCAGTTATTTAATGAACTGTTTCACCGCTGATCAAGGCCGTGACTCTAGTGGGCGTATGTTGATGGACTCGAAAATACCCCCAATCGTCATTCCAATGTGGATAACAGGCTTTGACAAACTTATGCCGGAGGGTAGACCCTTTCCATGGAAGTATATTCCACAGGTCCCTGCACAACTAAGCATCAATTTTGGAAAGCCAATAAGGGTGGATAGGATCAAGCATGGCCTTTCTACAGAAATTCCTTTGGATTCATCCGATCGGACAACTTACATACGACGAACAGTTACAGCTCTGATTCAAAACGAAGTAGAAGCGCTTGGACGATCTGTATCAGGAACTTCATTGGGCTTGAAACCATGAATCACCTGCCGTATATTAGTTGTATTTCTGAAGGAATCAAAAATACGTTTACTAGTGAAGGGGCGATCTTGCAGTTCCCACTCAATGGACATTACAATATGGCATGATACATCACCACTGCATGTCACATATTAAGTTACTCCAGCGTGAGGATCAAGGCTCATTGGTGCACCGTCCTGTTTTGACAAAACCTTGCATGATTTTATTAAAATGAGAACATGGAAATTGTCACATCAACAACACGAATAAGGCATGTCTCCAGGGAAGTGAGATCCAAGAGCTTAGACTCGAATCAGTTGAGCTTCTGACGACATGTCAGACCTGATATTATTCATAATACCAGCCTGCAGCGATGTTATCGGATTTACCGTCGATATCGAAAACTGGTGGGAATCTTAATATATCGATGTACAGGCTGTGGGCCCATCTTGAGAATCCCTTGGGAACGGCGGTGATAACATCGAAGTGTCATGATCTTGGTTTTTGGTGTCCGCCCTGGTTATAGCCGACAAGCGTTACTAGAGACAGTGCCTCAGCGCCCAAGGCTGTGGAGCAGATGTGGACCGTCAAAATCAATGAGCGATGCAGAGGCACTCAGCCAGAAATAGTACACACATAATTTGCACATAATGTTGATGGTCTACCTTGTCACATCATTCATTGGACAATATTAACATTATGATATCAATTTTGACAGGTAACACCCCACAAATTCACCTACAGCATAAGTCTGTACCAGAAAGAAGAAATGACCACGGTATAATCCAATTAGTCGAGACTGGTTCCATTCACGTAGCTTGCAATGGCTGCTTCAACGCTGCCGCATTGGGACATGAAGTCCATTTCCGGTTGACCGCTGTAGAACCATGCACACAGAACCTATAAAAGGTTGTCACTATGCGCAAAACAGGACCTCATGGATAACTTATGCTTACGATCATGATATAAAATATCACCATAGCGGTTCCTTCCGCCCAATTCGTTTTAGAATCTGCAGTTACATAGTTAACCAGGAAACAGGCGCCGACCAGGACAGTAACTTGGAACAGATCTGGGATGATGCAGAATATATTAGTTCACCAAAATAAGGTAAGTCTAGTGGGGTGGCTACATACCGAAAAGGAGGGTCAGCGGTTTGCCCGTCCACCATGCGAGCAAGACAAAGAAAGGCATCCAGAAAAGAACGAATTGAATGCTCAGATCAATGGCCTCGCCACGTGCAAGGGTCGTTGGGGGTTCTGGCGCTTTAAAGAAGTGTCGTAACGTATGTCGAACGAAGTAGACGGTTGCGAGTGTTCCATCTGCAGCAAAAGAGACGATTGGGAGCAGGATAAGACCAAACCATCTAATTGTTACATATGATCCGTTAGAATGAGCATAAATATCACAACAGAAATTCCCACTCTTCTTCGATATGAGAAACTTCTTGGACATTCTTCAAGCTCTGGACGAGCCATTCTGCAGTCGCGGCCATGAGGCCAAGACTGATGGCAAGCATCCCGATACAAACCCACTGA
This sequence comes from Inosperma sp. D86, assembly GCA_026262225.1. Lineage (NCBI taxonomy): Eukaryota > Fungi > Basidiomycota > Agaricomycetes > Agaricales > Inocybaceae > Inosperma > Inosperma sp. D86. The sequence goes on from JAIUJM010000016.1 coordinate 34,213, forward strand.
CTAATCTCGGGTTCCGTATCTTTCAGCTTTTGAACCTCTTCCTTCAAAGCATCTGGTGCATTTGGTGCTTCAGCCAAGTTAAGGGCATCCTCTTCGCCGGGTGGGTTATGCAAATAGATCCGGGAACAAATGTAGCTGGAAAATATCGATCACTTTCATGGACGAATCATCAGAGATTGTTATACTCACACAATAAGGAGGAGTATAGCTAAACCCCTGCTAAACGCGAGAATCTGTCCACGCACTTTATCATTCACGGCCGATATCGGTTGCCCCCCTGCTGGGGTAAATTGGGTATTGAGAGCTGCAAAGAATGCGGCAGGAATCAAAATAGCCAGAACGCTATGACATGCTTAGCCAAGAGCTGAATAGAATATCCAGAGTGAAGCATACCCCACTGTAAGCATAGACTGATTTAGCTGGGTTATGTGTGGATGTAGGTCTTGTTGGATAATGCGGGCTCCTCCAATGATGAAGGCAGTGCCAGGTACCAAGAGGAGGTGGAGGATGACAACACCTGAAATGGCATTTTAGTTTGGAAGGGATCATACAGCATCTAACGCTCGTTACCGATGATCGTAGATTTTAGGATCCGTAACCTGGGATATCGTGTGTTCAGGGTAGAAGTTGAGATGAAGATGGGAAGACACTGACTCGCATTTATAGAGAAGCATGATGGCAAGAGTAGCTTCAACTGCACTGTTTGAAAGATGAAGATATAAAATCGAAACAGGATGGAGTCGTTTACGCACTTGCTCAAAGTTACTTTAATCAGGTCTCCGAGGTCCTTGCCTAGGTAATGAGCTATCTGTTCTCCACCAAAGTCGAGCAGCCTAGCGAGAGGCACGATGGCAAAAAAGCAAACTGGATAAATAGACTTTATTAACAAAAGTGGTTTGCGGTGGGTATTGACAACATACGAATGAAGGTTGCCGTGGTCCCCCATCTCGCGGAGGGGTCTTCTTTGTTCTGGCTAAAATGAGCGGCCCATGCAAAGGGTATAACGAGCAGTAGGATGTTCAGCCCTACATGCTGTTAGTCGGAAGGTCGATTGCTAAGTGTGTGGATACGTACATGAGGACAGCGCGACATGACGCAAACTTTCTTTGAACCCAATTTGCCTCTTCCCCTTGCGAAGAAATTGATTTCGAAGTTTGACTAATGCCGTTTCGGTTTCTTGTATGATGCTCTTTGGTCTGTCTTCGGTTTGTGAGTTGTCAGATTGAGAGAGTGGACTGCGGGGCTGCAACATCGCAGGACGAACGCGAGCGGTCATCTCAGCATCAGGTAGGGTAGGGCTGGTGACGATGATGGGGGCCTCTTCGAGCTGTTTCGTGGCCGGCATGGTGAGCACTGAGTAAGGCGTTGCCACCGGTGTGTTTGCTTTACTTAAGTTTGCTTTAATAAAAGAGCCGAAACTGGGGTCCGTTGATCGTCCTGCGAAAACGGGTAGCAAACGGAGAAACCGCAAGGACCTTTGCTTATTATATCCTAAAAACATGCAGTCTTCGTGGGAATCACTCTTTCAAACGTCCGTAAAGTGGGCGTCGAAAAATATCAACTATTTTTAGATATCTTTGATCATACCGGCATCAGCGCTCACCTTTGAAGCTAAACTTTTCGCTCTATTTAGTAACATGCAGCAAATTCCAACTCTCCGAACATCACTGCCCGTACTGCTACGTGACAGACACAGTCAACACCGTACATTTCGCCCACTGCATCTTGATGGTTTCTAAGATTCTGCTATATAGACTACCGTCATTTACGTTTGAAGATATATTATTTGAAAAAAGTTTTCTCGGCAAACAGAAAATCAAATATATGCATTCGCAGTGGGACATGCCCATCCGCCACATTAAAATGATGTCAGGGCTCGACACCGCTCCTCTGGACATCTGTAAAGTCTATAACTAACAGATCATTCACCTGCACCATGAGGCGTCTGTCGACTGTACATGTTTCGACACACAGTGGCAGACCTCCATCACAAGGATCGCAGCGACGCAACGCTTTCGACGGTTATGGGAGTAGAAGTTTGGGCAAGGAGCGAGAACGAGACATCTCGCGCACCCATGAAGAAACAACTCCTGTTAGGAACATATACTGAGACAAATAGTCCAAAATAAAGTAAATTCCTGCGACTATTTCGTTGTCATCAACTTTGACATTGTCGTAACAGTAGTTGTGGCGCTATCAGTTGTCGCGATTTAACTGCGCTCACAAGTCCTTCAGAGCTCATGGAAGTCGTGACCAACGTCCGCAACTGTTTGAAAATTTGGACCAAAGGAGGTGATGCTGAATGGTTCGTTTCATGTCCTGTGCACTTGTTATTGTACCTCAAACACATTCGCAGTCGCAAATTCCTTTTTGAACCACATCGCAATCCCACAAACCCCGATTGCTTGGACGTGCTTACGACTGCATACCACACTCTTCTTTGCGCAACTTTGTCTACATGGACCCCCAACAACCCTTTGACACCCTCCGCATTTGTGGAATTTGTGACTTCAGTTCTAACAAGTTTGCCTTCCACTTCCTCAAAGTTGCCTTCAAATGCTTCAGTTTTTGGGGACTACTTGGTGGACATGATTTGGTCGGTTGACACGGAGCTGGATGAACTACTTGGGGAAGCAAGAATGGCTGCAACTGCGTCCGCAGAGCAAACTAACATGTCGGCGAAAGATCTATCACTTCTCACCTCGAGGGCGAAGAAAGCACAGCAAAATGCTGAGGTTGATAAGCAGCGAATCCCCGTTATTGTTAAGAAACTCCTGGTATGAATATTATCAAACTCCAAAGTCCTATCTCATTTTGCTACGCAGGAAAGTCGCATAATTAGTGCAGAACATTGTCGTGAACGACTTGAGAGTGCGGTTCTTGCGAGCATTGGTTTGATTCAAGATAAAGGAACCCAAGATAAGAAGGAAATACGAACTCGGACAGGTCTATTGTGAGTAACCAAGTTAACCCTGGTTTCATATCCTGTGAACTTCCGAATTGCTAGCTACAAACAGAACAAGTTCAACCTCCTGCGTGAACAGTCTGAAGGATACAGCAAACTTATTGTCGAACTTACAAGTAGTCTTGGCCCCTCGCACTCGCCTCAGACAGGTCGACCTGTGGAGTCCTATTCCCAGATTGAGGACCGCGCTCGTCCCGTATGGGAAAAAGTCATCAGCTTAATTGGTTATTTCGATTTGGATCCGAATCGGGCGTTGGATGTCATTTTGGATGTGCTTTCACAACATCTCACGACGCACTATTCATTCTTCTTGGCACTTCTGTCATTCTCTCCTTGGGCAGGGTCATACCGACGTCCCCTTCGCGATGAGGAACTTATGGATACAAAAATTGAAATACCATCTGGGTCATTCCGTGAGAAAAGCCTTGATGACGTTCTTTCTTTGGTGGAGACCAGTTCCCTATCTGGTCGAACCACCAATGTCGAAAAAAAAGGCGATGCACGAGTTTTGGCTCAGGTTTTGGGTTTCAAGTTTTACTACTACCAAGTGCGTCCCTGTTTTACCATCGACAGTTGGGTTTTAACTCGCGTGTCATTAGTTACCAGATGTGGTTGAGTCGGTGCCAAAGAGTCTCTACCTTACAGCTGCAATCTTAATTCGAGAAGGATTTATTACCCTGGAGGACCTCTACCCTCATGTATGTTGTCTAGTTAAGCTTTAGAAGGAGATATTGACGTCATCCTACTAGCTTCATCCAAATGACCAGGAGATGGAAAATTACCACAAGGAATATGAGTCAGAAGTGCAGACTCGTATTGCTGGGGCAAAGAACAGCATGCTTGCTATGGCCGCACCCTTGGAGTCTGGCTCCTCATCTTCGCAGTCCAAAATCAAGCCGCCTATCGTTACTGAGACGAAGAAGACAGAAGTGAAGGACACCAACCAAAAAGCAGGTCTTCTGATAGGTTTGCTAGCCGTTGGTGCCCTCAAACCTGCTATCGTCATCCTGTCCAAATTCCCCTGGCTGGTGGATTCCCGTCCTGAAATTGCCGACCTTATGATTCGTGTCCTGAAGGTTTCGCTCTCACCGTTGTACGAATCTGTCTTGATCACCAAAGAGAGAAATCCTAGTTTCTCCCATCCGAAACCTCGTTATGGCCCATCTGGCGTCAATTATCCTCCACCGCGCAAACCTATCTTGACGCTTTGGGCGCCCACACCTCCTAGCACTTATACAACCGACTTTGTCTTTTTCTTCCCAGAGTGGACCGATCGTGTCCCCATTAGTACCTCCCTCGATGACCTTCGTGATGTGATTGAACCGTTAATGCGGTTCGTCGGGCTCCATATTTCTCGCGATCCACTGTTTTTGACAAAGTTCCTACGCCTTGGACGCCTGCATTTACAACCCACTGCCGCGTTAGATCCCGACTCTAAAAAGCCACTAAGCGAACAGAGTCCTCAGAATCCTATTCGCTTGTTTTGGTTCATGATTCTCCGGCGATACCTTCTACCAGCACTTCCCCTGATTCGAGGAAACGCAGTCTGCACCGTTGAAGTTTGGAACATCATTCGACAATACGAGACCACGGCACGCTGGAAATTGTATGGAGAGTGGAAAGACCATACCTATCGGTCTCATCCTGAGCTTCGCATCCGAGCTGTCCAAGCCGATCGGGAGTCGAAAGGAATACTCCGTCGGTTATCGTTGAACACTATCGACTCACTGTCAGGACCCGTGGCCAAGTTGGCTCACTCAAACCCATGTATCCTTTTCCAGAACGCCGTCAATCAGATAATGGCATATGAAAATCTTGCGACTGTTGTTATTCAAGCACTCCGTTACGTTACGAATATGGGTTTTGACGTCTTGGTCTTTGTTATCCTTGGTGCTTTTGCAAATCCTGCGAAGGAACGTGTGAAGGATGATGGTGTCAATACCTCTGATTGGCTTCAGAGTAGGTATCAGTTCGCTTGTCACCTTAACCAATAACGCATCCAATGTTTAGGTCTTGCATCTTTTACTGGCATGTTATTCCGAAGATACAGCGCCGATCTCACTCCAGTTCTGAAATACATCGTTCATCAACTCTTCAACGGTCAAACAACGGAAATCGTGGTTTTAAGGGAACTGATCTGGAAAATGGCTGGGATTGAACCCTTGCCAAGTTTGTCAGAATCACAAATGTCGGCGATGGCTGGAGGGTCTGCTCTTCGTATTGAAGCAATAGCATCGGAAGCCAGAGGAGCACGACTAGATCCAGCTGATGCCGTGCTGAAAGGTCCCTTGCGCCTAGGAAAAGGTCTTCTGGAGTCGTCATTGGCCCTACCACTCCTGATACAAGTTGCGCAACAACGCCAAGCATGCGTCTACAAAGCACCGAACACCCATCTCAAGTCTCTTGCTGGGCTCTTTGACACTGTGGGTTCCATTAATATAGCTCCCGAATTAATTTGATAAGTGTGGGACTGCCAGACTCACGGCGTGCTTTTGCAATATTTGGAACTCCTGACATCGCCATTGATTATTTCTCCGGAAGATTACGCAAAGAAAATCCTTCCCTCTCTTGCCGACTTGCATCAGGATTATGGGATCTGCGCTCCAATATGCATGCATATCATTCGACCAGTACTCCATGCATCACTAGTTGTTCGTCCTTTGCCTTCAGTGTCCAAATAACAAGCGATAACTTGACATTAGGCCTCTGCTGTGAGTCAGCAAGAACTAGAGCAACGAATTGCTGGTGAAGAAGCGGAAAAACGGCTCAAGGCTGCTCTCACAGCTAAGCGGGAACCAAATGCATCCGGTTCACGCCTCGCCTCGCCTGCGGTTGGAAAATCAAGCACGCCTGATAATGTTGATTCGAAGACCGAAGCTGAAGCTCACATGGATGTTGACTCTGGAATTCCAACCGCCCCACAGAAAGAAGAAGTCAGTGTGAACTTTTATTGATAACCCTTCCCTCACAAATCATTGCAGAGCCCATGGGTCCTGGAGCTGGAAACATTGTTTGATGATATCAAGAAAATTGCTCCAGGAAATGCCTACAGTGTTATCGGGTCAGCCATACTCCCAACCCATATGCTGTCTTGCTCACCATGTTGTAGTCCGGGGTTCTATCTAACATTTTGGCAATTATCTATGTACGACATAGCACCACCTAGCTTGAAATACGATGAAGAAGGTGCAAAGCTTAGAAGCCTTTCGCGCCAGGAAGATGCCAAGTACAATGCTGCGGATCGGTCGGCTGATCGTGCAAAGCGTTCATCTGCGGCTGCCCATCGCAATCGACGCGATCGGTATACAGGTTTCGTTAATATCCTTGCCCAGGAGTTCAAGGAGCAGACTATTTCACGTCAATTCACAATTAGGCGGTTGGCCAGAGAGAAGCAGCACTGGTTTGCACATTGTAAGTTTTCCACACCTCTTCGATGACATTTTGCAAAGGGATTCACCCTTGCTAGCCTCCAGTTCATTGCAGCTGAATAGTTCCCTTATTGAACACTGCATTCAACCACGTTGTCTACTTTCTCCGATGGATGCCGACTTTTGTGCTCAATTCATACAAGTCATGCATTCCCAGGGTACGCCAGGCTTTCATACACTGGGGTGCTATGACAAGGTCAGTTTATTCCTCAGATGAGCCAAGAATAGAGTCAAATATGCAATCAGCTCCTAGGTGACCATGTCAAAGTGATACTTTTTTCTTGCAGTGAATATGAGGCTCGTAATTATGGTTCGTCATGCTAACGTTCCAAACGTCACTATTCTGATTTTATCTTCTAGGGCGTTTCCTTGCCGGCATTCTGCGTAATATTCTTGGCTGGTACCAGGACGAAGGTTCATACATACAAGACAACCGAACAAAGGTAGCGGGAGGCAAAACAATTTGTTTACCTGGAATGCAAAAGTACTTCATGAAGGATTCAAGCAAGGTGGTGGAATTTAGCTCCCTGTTAACTTGGCCTGAATACCAGAGGATCGTCCGGAAGTGGTATCGCAAGTTGGCTAACGTCAGTCGTCGTGCTTTCCCTTTCATAATCACTCAAATGACCTGTCTGCTAGGGCTTTATTGAATGCATTCAGACTAACGAATTTATGCACGTTTATAACACAATCGTTGTCTTGAAAGAGATTCTCGAGATCTTTCCCCTGATCTCTGTTAATGAGGCAGGAGTGGGCATCAATGCTGCTATGGATCGCTTGATTGAAACCGAAGATCGAGGTGACCTGAAGATTCTAGCTCGATCGTGAGTCTCATATATTGCAATTGAAACCAGAATTCTGATTGAATTGTGTCAGATATTCAGCTAGCTTGAAAAGAAAAGAAACTGACTGGGCACCAAAGCGAAGTCATGTTGGTGGTTCTTATCCTTCTTTTATGGACTTGACTTAGACTATCTTTAGCTGCGGACTACAGCATCGGCAAGGGCTTCACCTCAAACTACCAGCAACCCTCCACCCGACAAACCCCGTAATACCCCAGCAGTTCCAACTGGTCCTAGCGGCCAAGTGACACCCTCGAATGACGGGAGGCGCAGTGCTTCCCAAGCTCCTACTGCACCATTAGCACCAAGAGCTGGTAGCACTATTGCCCCATCTTCTGACCAAGTTGACAGTCACATCAAGTCAACCAAGCTTGCAATGGAAAGGTACTTTGATTCGTACATATTTTTTCCGGCACTTATTCACAAACAAATTAGTATTCCTCGTCCTGAAGTTGTTAAGCGTGTAAGACCAGAGCCCAAGTTCCAGGAAACACAAAAACCTCCCGAAGGGGTTTTTTCTAGGCCAGAAGTATCTCAGATGACCGATCATCGACCCACACCTAATGAATCTCGAGAAATCCAACCTATACTAGGTCCCCCTGAAAGCACTCGTTCAACCACTACTACCACATTAATTGATGGACAACTGCCTCGAGAATTTCGTGAAACCCATCAACGTCTGTCGGAACATCGTCAAGAAAACGCTGCTGTTATGCCCCCGCCGCCACCTCCCAGCCAAACGGTTTCTGCTCAGGAATTAAGAGAAACAGCAAGGCAGACCTTAGGTCGATCGGACAAACTCGAAGTTCGAACTCAAAATGGCACGGCGAGCCAATCTCCTCGTCCCCGCTCGCCATCTCCTCCCAGCCGTCCAGGCACACGCAATCCGAGCAATGACAGTCGTACAAGTATTGGCAAAGAGGTCACTGATGCGGACAGGGGAGGTGACAATCGTTCAGAACGGGATAGCCGTTTGGACCTCAAAGAAAGCGGCAGTCTTGTTCGTCGTGACAGCCTCACTCATACCCGAACAGAAAGAAGAGACCGTGGACGAGACGCTGAGAAAGACCGAGAGAGCGACCGTGATAAAGACCGTGGTCGTGATAGACATAGTGATAGGGAACGAGACAAAGAACGTGATCGTGACCACAGGGACAGAGACAGGGAACGCGATAGGGATCGAGAGAGAGAAAGGGATAGGGATCGTCATCGTCGTGATGACAAGGAGCGCGACAGGGACTCCAGGAAAGAACGTGAGAGTGCTGCTAATCGTAGTCAAGCAGTCTCTCCTGTTATTGGAAGCGATGACCGTAGTTCATTGACCCGAGCAGAGCCATCCAGACAAGACCCATCAAGACGACGAGATACTTCGCAGACGAATGGAGATGAAAATCTCGGAAAGCGAAGACGACCACTCGATGATGAGGTATGTACCTCAGTGTCCCAAGGAAATCGACTGATGCAAATGAAAATTTCAGCCTGAACGCGCTGCAAAGCGTAGTTCTCGGAAGGAAGGCCACCGGGATGACCGCGGTCGTAGACCCCCAGAGAAAGAGAAAGAGAGAGATGAGAGGGGGCGCGATTCTGATAGACGTCGGAAAGAACGGGAAACCAACGAAGGAGATCCTCGGGGATCTTTTTCAACTGACAAGGCTAGTCTTTCTGGTTTCAATCTACTGTATCGCTTTCTAACCTTGTCCTGGGTGTTCAGCCTACTGAGAAGAAGCTTCCAGAAGGACCTTCAGCTAAAGGATTGCCCAACGCCCCTTCCGCTCCAAGAGCAGATCCTAATCGACAGAAAGCTGAATCCATGACCACCCCTTCACGGGATCGACAACCTGGAAGAGTACCAACTGGCCCAAGTGGAAACGGTGCTGGAACCTCTCAGGAGGTTCCGCCTAGAAATTCTGCTAGTCTTAGATCACGAATCGGTGAAAGGGAGGCTCCCCCATCCGGTAGGGGAGAAAGCTCACGACATGAGGAGGACTTGCACAGAAAACGCACTGCTTCTGGTATGTTATTAATTTCGGCTTTCGTACTTCATTTCTTAATATATTATCATACAGACCGTGACAAAGACCTTGACCCCAATGCGAATCTGGACGCAAGTGCAGGACCACCGAAGAGGTCTCGTCCCAGCACAACAAGCAGTAGCTCTCGTCCCCGTCATCAACAAAGTCAACATGCCATTGCAAGGAAACTCTTACCAATTGATCATTCGGGCGGCGACAGAAACCAGCGCAAATAGATTTGTCTCTGGCATCGTACATTGTTTACCAATAATATTAAGCAATACATTACATCTACCTCATCCGTAGAGTTGCGTGCGACCCGATTTTCTAGAATTTTGAAATTAAGCAATAAGGCGGATGTTGAAATGTGGTATTGCATGTTTATAGATAGAAAGGTCATCGCTTAATGAGTGTGAGGAATTCTTCCCGGGTTTTCTGTTGTGTCCGGAAACACCCAAGCATACAAGATGTCACTGTTATAGATCCAGGCTTTTGTACCCCGCGCATAGTCATACAAAGATGAGTAGCTTCCATAACCACAGCTACACCACGAGGCCTAATGGCCTCCTGAACAGCGATAGCGATCTGTTTGGTTAGGCGCTCCTGCACCTGTAAACGGCGACTGAAGGTTTCAGCAACGCGCGCTAACTTGGAAAGTCCAAGTACGAGCTGATTGGGGATATAGCCAATTGCAACCTAGGATATTGTCAGCTTGGGAAAATTATTGTTAACGATGACATGCCTTCCCAGTAAAGGGAACAAGATGGTGTTCACACAAACTAGAGACATCAATGTCCCGTACAATCACCATTTCCTCATGATCCTCCGCAAATATAGCATCGTTGATTACGTCTATGAAAAAATCAATAATTAATTCAAGCAGATAAGGATAACATTTGTACTAACCAGCGAGCCGTTCCTCATATCCGCGTGTCATCCACATAATAGCTTGAGCATACCTTTCCGGTGTTCGTTGAAGGCCCTCTCTGTCGGGATCTTCGCCGATACACTCAAGTATCATCCGTACAGCCGATGCCATCTTTTGTTCCCGCGCAACTTTTTCTTCGGGCGATGCATTTAGACGCGAAATCGTTGACTTTGCTAATTTGAGTGTGAGATTTTTAAGCGCACAAAGAATGGGGAAGAAGCAATGCAAACCTGGCCACCCCAAACCATTAGGATCTGGAACGAGATCGCTGACGAGCTGTGACATTGGGAGTCCATCAGAAATTTGCTCTGAAATTTGGGGTGTTGAGACCCCAGACTTGCGAAAACCATAACCATCCCTCGAAATGGACGTTTTTGGGGGATCCTGAGATCCAGCAGCTTCGTCTTTGTCTTGCTGTGTCTTTAAATGCTGTAAATAGCCGGACAGGTGAGCTGGATGTACTTGATCTGTCGAATTCATATTGTGTGGAAGGACGTAGAGAGGATGATCATCCGAAATGTCAGGAGATTTGTTTTCTCCAAGAAAAACGATGAAAACAAGGTAACGGATCGAGTCCGTCGGGCTTTCGGGCTTTGATTACCAAAACAGGATATCTGAATGAAAATGGTCGCGTTCATAATTACCGCGCCATCGTATCCGTTGGGTCATTGCTACCAAATGCGCTCAAGCCGTACAGCCTGGGGCCCTTGGGCTCTCGCACCGCAATCAGACGGTCCTGGTTTTCTTCCGAATATTAACTGATATAACGTTCTTCGTCTTTGGCAGGTTTGGAGCGAGACGTCGGAAAGCCCTCATATAAGTCCGCTTGAAGCTTTCCAATGAAGCCCCCCCTTTACTATAGCTCAAACATGCGCCACCGAATGGCCTCTCGAAAGCTGCTCTTTCCTGAAGATTTCCAGTTACCTTTTCGAAGTCCTGCACCCTCAAAGTCTTCCAAAGAGCCACAGACCATATACGATGCTTGGCTCGCTTCCAGGGAATTAGCTGGACAACCAGGTCACTTCCTTGTTCCAGGAGCCCCGAGACCATTAACACTGGAAAACGCTCGTTTGGCCCGCTTCATTACTCAGACTTGCACATATGACTTTGTACGTTCCACAGCCATGTATCCTTCAGAGAGCCGCCTCCACTAAACCTGGTCGTCGTAGTTCCGAGTCCTTTTTAACCTTAATCCCTTCAGAACTGCTCTCATGATGTCCCTCAACGTGGTTCGAAGTCTTTTCCCAGCATTCCGTGGATACTCTCAGGTCTGTCCACCCCTGCGTTTTGCATTGACTCTTGTTTACAAAATCTCTCAGGCCTTGATAGTTGACGAGGTATGACATACATATTTAATTCAGGGTCTTTCTTATGCATTTCTGGTATGAAATAGCTTCAGGCGTTGATAGCATCAGACAGTTTCACATGGACCCGATTGCTGTATCTCTTCTCTACCGAAGTCCTTCGAAGAGTGATAGAGGGTTGCCTAGACTCCTTTGCGTAAGTTTCCAATATTCTCGTAAACAAATCGTAATGGCAAAGCTGAATTATTGTCCCAGAGCTTCAAATGAAGATATTGTACTTGGGTCGGCACGGTTTTATATTGAATATAAACAAATGGAACAACGAGTTCGACTCGATATCCCTACATTGGCCGACCCAACTGTCCGCGCTCTTTTGCAGGAGTCCGAACTCTTTGCTCGCTCCTTCACTGGGAGCGGGTTTGGCATACTCTCGCCACTGGAATTCATCCACATAATATCGCTTCTCACTGAAATTTTCTCCCATATCATTCTGATCGTCTCATTGACCCGCGGTGTTTCGCATTTTGGAATTCTCGTCCTCTCAATATTCTCCACAATGCTTCCCATGTTCCTATCTTGGTTTACTTGTCCACGAAAAGAGACAGAACCCATCACGAATGCAAAGGAAGCTAGAGCAGCAGACCGCCAAGAACGTCTACGGAGCTTAGCATACAGCGATGCACATAGACCTGAAGTTGCTTTGTTTGGTCTTGGGGATTGGATCTTGAAGTCTTGGACAAGTGCCCGGAAGGTCGTCCTAGCCTCACAGCAGCCTTACTACGCCCGAAATACGTCAGTTCTTGACCAATTTAATCTTTCCGAGCTCGTATACGCCATTCAAAATGTGGGTAACCCCTTGATTGCACTTAGCTTATCTTCAACCCTGTTTCTAGGTTCCGTTGTTGCTACTGTACCAAACGTCATCTACGTCACTCGGCTCTCTAACGGCATATCGGACCTCCATCCAGGGTCTCCTGATTGCATGCAGGAATCTTGTCAGCACGGCGAAGATGGTCTTTCAAGGAATTTTCCTAATGTCTGCATTCAGTTCAAGCGTAAAATTAAAGCCGCGTCTCAGTCCTAGGCATGATGAAGCAGTTCCATATACTTCGAAGCCCGGGGGGCTTAGCCTTTGTGTTAAGTAAATTGACTCTTGTCGCTTTCGTGTTCCATGATGCTGACGCGTGTATCAGGAACTTATCATACACGTACCCAGGCTGCGCTGAACCTGCACTGAAAAATATCAATTTTACTCTCGAAGCTGGGGAGACCCTTGCAATTGTGGGTTACAACGGCTCGGGTATGTTCCGTTTCCGTCGCTTTCGGGATATCTTGCAAATAACCGTCTGACAGGTAAATCCACACTTGCAAAACTCTTGCTCCGCATTGTGGATTATGATAAGGGAACGCTCCTTGTCAATGGCACAGATATCAGGCGATACAACCCAGCCGAATATCATAGCCATCTCAGCGCAGTCTTCCAGGGCTTCTCAAAGTTCAGTACCACGGTAAAGGAAAACGTGGGACTCGGAAATGTTGAGAAAATCGGTTACAAACCGGCGATTGAGGCTGCCGTTCACTTGGCAGAAGCGGACACGCTTGTGAAATCGCTTCCAATTGGTCTTAAGACGATGTTGGAGACACCTGGTTACGAGTCTCTGTCGTACCCTGGAATGGGTTGCGAGGATCCAACACAGAGGCATGGTCTATCCGGTGGAGAGGTAAGAAAGGAAATGTGTTCAGGTTGATCAAGAGAGCTCATACTGTATCGTCCAGTGGCAACGGATAGCCCTTGCTCGGGCCTTCATGCGAGCAAATGAACCAGGAATTGATATGTTCTTATTTGATGAACCTGTAAGTGTCTTCTTGGGTTGTACATGGAAATTCTTTACAAGGTGTTATTGTTACTAGACGTCTGCACTCGATGCACACGCACAAAATCAAATCTTCGATACCGTAGAGAAGATTTCCCGAAGGCCATCAGGTGAACGGACCAAGACGGTCATATTTATTACACACCGCCTTTCAACGGCAAGACGTGCTGACAAAGTCGCTATGATGGAGAATGGTGTAAGTAACGCTGGTTATTCTGCCTTCCATGGACCATACTGACCTCGACCGTGTAGACAATTACCGAGTTCGGGACCCATGATGAGCTCATAAATAAAAACGGAACTTACGCCTCTCTTTATCGTGCATCCATTTAGAATACTACTGTAGAATAACAGGATAGAACGTAACATACATTTGTATTTAGTACAACTAGTGTATATGAAAATAATGTATAACTAGACGGCACAGCTGTTACATTAATTCCCCCACAGACTGATCCACAAAGCTTATGACACCGTTACTTAAGAAGGCGTCGACAGTACCTCCACTTTCTGCCATTAGCGAACCTCCTTTGAGGGAAGCGAAAGTCTGCTGGGTTCCATAAACTCCAACGATCAATTCTGAACTCCGGATTCCATTGGTCAATGATGGTACTTGCACCTATTTTCAGTTGTTATAAGTGGACGCAGCACAATAAAACAAGGGCCATACCAGAAGATCGGCATCGACCAATAAACCTAACAAGTTGTTTGCTTTGGCAAACTCAACAGCGGTGCCGACGCTCATAACGCTCTTCTCTCCTCGCCCAGAACCAACAGCGGTGGCACACACAAGTTGTTCACTGCCTTTGCCACATATTGTGCCCAACAAAACAGGATCTATAAGCGAGTGAGTTTTCCTTCAATAAGAAATCATTCCTCCTACAATTAGGTTGTTTCCAGTTTAATGCCGAACAAACATCGGGAGAAAAAGAGGTAAACGCGATCTTCCGTCGCATGAGATGAACTTCGAGCTGGTCAGAAACGTCTAAGATACTTTGTAGGATCGAATCTACGAAGGAATTCAGGTCCTGTCGAGTTAATGTGCAGGACGATCTGGTTTCCGTAGATGGGTAAGCCAAATCAAAAAGTACGTTTATTTCAAGTGGAATGGTCTGGTCGAAGGTCAATAATGGAATCTTCGAACTAAACTTTGTGTTTTACCTTCAAAAGCTGACGCAAGGAAACCATACTTTTTGATACAGCGTAGGCCCAACCACTTGAACTCAAACCAGTGATCCCGGTGTCGCACCTTCCAAGTGATTTAGCCAGAGCCTCAAACTGTGCCAGTGTAACATCAGCAACCCCAATGTCGATTTCCAGGCCAGGCAGGAACCAATCAAAGCACACAACCGGATGATGGTCTCGCGTTACCTGAAGAACGACATGTATATAGTCTCCTTGCAATGACGAAATAGTCAGCGTTTGACCACCATCCCCAGCTAAGGGGTGGATTGGTGAAGCATGCACTGATCCGAGATGATTAGGACGACGTGCAGCTCGACTTGGTGGCTGAGCTAATGGTGCATATGCTATGGCTGAGGTTTTCCAGTATGTTTCTAAGTCACCCCCAACCTCCAAAGTAACACCTTTGAAAGACGTGACAATATTGATCTCAAAATCAACCTAACAGCCGAATTATTATCAGATAATTGATGATGGGTGGTGACTTGCCTCTCCAATAACATGAAGTCTATTGTCGAGAATGGGCAACGTAAAAGGTTGGTGATTCTCGATATTATGAAACATTGAGGGCAAAGCAACTGCACGACCAATTGTTTTAGTTCCAAAATTGGGGTAAACGGAAAATTCGAGCGTCAAATCTTGCAAGCTGGTGATTTGAAAGAAGAAGGTGCCTTCATCACTCCCTTGAGGCAGAGCAACAGTGTAAGGTGAATCGACATGGGGTCCAGCAGTCATGACAAGTTTCAGCGGTGCCGTAGCCAGAAGGTGTTCATCCTGGAAGAATGGATTTATCAAGCGATGGTGGATCCGCACGCCACGGTTGACTCGATTCTTCTTTGTTGAGTGACCAATGGAAATCTGGACGAGGTGGGTATGGATCAGGTAATTATGCCCGTATACACGATGAGGCATAATGGGGGGAGGAAGAGATAACGATGGGATAGCGTCGATTTCAAAGTCTGTTGTGGACATTGCCGGATCAGACATGGGAGATCTATTCAACCTCGGTTGTATGACTGGTACATTTTGGTCGACGGTCGCACGGAGCAATGGCTCAAGGCACTCCTGGTGTCCATACCAAGCTGCATAATGTGCGGCATTGTGCCCTAACTCATCTCGCATCGATACTCGACAGCCACCATCAATAAGAATAGTGACGCAGTTCGTTCGACCGTACCGAGCCGCATGGAAGAGAGGGGTCCATTCGTGGTATTTATCCGGCGTGTCCCAACCTTCCAGTCGCAGCAACAATCTGCATATTGCGCCGTGACCTTCCTGTGCAGCGAGATGGATCGGATATTCACCATTACTGTTGGGCACCGAGATTGCACCATGTTCCAGGAATAGAATTACAACATCAGTATGTCCTGCTTGAGAGGCCAAAGATAAAGGACTGAAGTCCCCTATCTGTGCCGACGTTTGGACCGGAACCTTCCCAGTTTCCAATAGAACGTGAACAGATGCGACATCGCCCTTCAAGGTGGCGTATACAAGTGGACTATAGTTGTCTCGATCAAGGATGTTAGGTGCTGCACCGGCATCTAGCAGATGTTGACAGACATGTGAATGGCCCTTCATAGCAGCGTAATGAAGAGCTGTTCGCCCATAGACGTCGCATTTGTCCACAGCTAGTTTGTTCTGGATGCAGAGATCCACTAATCTCGCCCTGCCGGCCATCGCCGCCTCATGGAGGCAAGTACGGCCGTTGATGTCATCCACGAATTGAAAATCAAAGGGAGATGAAAGAGAGGCTAGAATATAATCAGCCAGCTCAGGAGTTGCCTCGATGACCACATTCCATAAAATTCTTGTCACGTTGGCCCGACCACCACTCTGCTGTGCGACGAGATCAGAATAATGGATACAATCGAGGAGAGCAGCTGAATCAGAGTTTGCTAGCGCCCTACGAAAGTTTTTTTCGAGATCACGGAAAGGACCAGAAGGGGGTGTTATCTCTGTCAGGATCTGCTGAGTGAAGATATCATTGGCAGGACCCTCGAATTTGAGACCAGATGAAAGATCCGAGATATTCAGAAGACATGTTGCCACTGTGTCGGCTAATTCAGCAATAAGCTTGAAACATTGCATCAGGACATAATCGTGATGAAGGATAAAGGTTTCTGTACTTGACGGTTAAAGACAGGTTGAACGTCTACTTGACGAGCGAGATAAAGTTCTTTCATGGTCAACTTTGATCTTTTGTCAAATTTCTTGAGAATTTTCCGGAATCCAATGGCATTTATTTCAACAAATTGCTGTGCGCGAAATGAGAAAAGTAAAAACCAGATAGCTACACAAGAAGTACCTGAAGCTTCCCTAGATCTCTCTCCAAAAGTCGAAAGCCTTCTTCGACAGCGCTCCACTCTGCATTGTTTTGAGTAGCATCACAATTTATATCAGGAAAACCTCTCATAGCAGCAGCTCTCCGCTTGGATAGCAGCTCCTCCATCCTCAAAGTTACTTCTGCCTCTTTTTGGAGATAGAAGGCGTTTATCTATTCACGTCAGATTAGGAAAGGACCGGCAGAAGCCGAGGATGTGATACCTTTTCTAGTTCTCTTTCCAACTTGAAGAAGAAAGCGGCCTTATGTGCCCGGAAATCGGGCTCCCTTTCAAGGCCATGTCCCGACGCCTCAAAAATGGGTGGTTGCCCAGGGCTTGCAGTTGGAGATGGCGCAGGACTCCGACGATTTGTCTGTGATATAGGCTGCGGCGACTGGATTAAAGTAGTATCAGTTGGACGAACCCCCAATGCTAGCGCTGCTGCTTCTGATGCAGGGCGATGGGCAGCGAGCGACGAGATTATTTTCTTTAGAAACTTGTAATCGAGGTAGTATTGCGACCATCCTGGAACTTGTTGGGCTTGGATTTGTTTACCAAACTAATATTGTCGAATAAGATGAAGGGAGGATATAAAGGAGAGCGTTCATTCACCTTCATTTTTTCATAGGGGTGAGAGGACTAGTTAGATAAGAGGAGATCACAGGCTTCCACCTGAAGGCTCGGCAATTTTAACTAGTCCAGACACCTCTCAGATCCATGAGGAGACGTTGTGCGGTCTCTACAAAGAGATTGAGTTCGGGCTGTAGACAAGCAAACCTATACAAGTGCTCAAAATAGTAATACTAAACCAGATCATTCAGCTTGGAAGAGCAGAATCTGCCATACTTGGACATCGCAAATTTCGAATCCGGCCAAATTATTCACAGAATTCAATAAAATGATTTCTGGGAGCAAAATTGGATTTGACAGGTCACGCTGCCAATCCCTATTGATACTCCAGCTACACACGAAACTCTTTCCGACAGTCCGTACGTGGTAAATGTGGTACTTTGGCACGGCACGTCCAGTAGTATAGCGGTTCAAATACAGAAAATCGAGATCACACAGTCAGGGTTGACCGTCAGCAGTTCAAGATTGATAACGAACGTGCGTCACAGGTGCCACATCTAAACCAATATTTTCCGCAGCTGCCACGACCGAGCCGGAAGCAATGTTATTGGACATTTTCCTGCTTTCTCGACTTGATCATAAGCACAGCGATAACAAAACACATATCCGGAAGGTAGAGCAGTAGCATTGACAATACTCTCCCTGCAAATCGGACAGATTCCGTACATTTCTCTGTCAAATGGTATGCCATGTGGGTGTGGGGGTAACGGGCCTGGAGGTGGAATTGCAGGGCCTTTCGGGGAAGTCGAGAGCGAGCGAGCTGGCGATCCAGGTGAATACCACCATTCTAAAAACTTCACAAAGAAAATGGCCGTTGGAAGGAGCAGACGAAATGAATCTAACATTAGACGAGGCGACTGGCGTAGCAGTCGGTAAATTCGAGTAAGCAAGCCTCGACGGATTTCTGATTCTACTGTCCTCTTGCCGGCCAGTCTAGCTGCTTGCTGTAACCTCGTGAGATCTAAGTATGGGATGACTAGTCTTGAAACATACAAGGTCTTCCAAGCCGAGTCGCCGAATGTCAATTCCAAGCCAATCCAGCCACGGACGATATACCGGCGTTTGGTCAAAGAGGTACGCAATGTTCCACATGAGTAGCCACAATTCAAAGCCAGCATTTGCATAAGGGTATATTGCCTTGTATCCGCGTTCAAATCTCCCTTGGAAACTCTGTTTAAGGACTTGGAGAGTCAGAATGAAAAAATCCACAAGGGGAACTGGCACATACACGGTCATTTAGAGGTTGAATTTGGGGTCTATCAAGACCTTCCGTGACATGTCCACCCAGCCCACCTAAATCTTCAAAGTAGTTTTGCACCTTGGCTCTTAGATAAGGTATTCCGACCTGGGCAAAATTTCAATCAGAGTAAAACATAAATTGAACAATAACCCATACTAAGAACATTAACGAACGCCAAATTTCTTTATCTCGTAACCGTTCTCGCTCGGGGATACCTCCCACAGTCAATATCGCTCTATCCACCTCTATTTCGGGCTTTCGTCTCCGTTTCAACCCATAAAAATTTTCCGAAAAGGATGCATCTGGGATTTTCATCAGATATATTATTCATATTGGCATGAAGCTGGAGGGGATATTACGGTGCTTCCTGAGGTAATAACGCTCAACTACAAACATGGCGAGGGCGTAGAACTCTTCATGGCGATTGACAATTTTTATTAAGTACCGAGGATATCTTTGTGCAAAGACCTAACTTCTGTGAAAAGCTAGTAGCGTTCATGCAAAGTGTACGTACCGCCAAAACATATTTCAGTGCTGGCTGCAACAAATCGCGAAGCTGCTCCTGTGCAACAAGTTCAAATAAAGATGGTTTGAGAGGATCAGCACCTGACGCTGCATAAAATTCCATCTCTTTTGTCTTGTTGATTCATAGAATGCGAACCTAAGAGAGGGTGATGCTGGCAAACTTTGCAACTTGTCGCAATTCCTAAATGCGGAAATCAGTGATGGCGGAAGTTGCCACTATTTTAACCAATCTCTCATTTCAATATTCATCTGCTTTCAAGAACTGAGGTGGATCAAGGTTCGCTAGAAGAATAAGTAGCTAACAACAGTCAAGGATGTGACGTATCGGATCATATTCTTTCTAATGTTTCATAGAGACGAGATTTCGAATAGATTGAGTACCAATATGACGAAACAAAACAAGTTCCACATTGCAAGCAACTTGAGGCTGCAGCAGCGTCCACCTTATCAAAGCATTCCAGGCCTCGCAGCTTTGTCTGACGAGAACCCACTCTGCCACTAATTTTATCGATGCACACGCCGTGAACTCATGGGCTGGACGCGTGGCTTAGGTGATGGGTTACCGTAAATGAAATAAAATAAATTCACGTTGAGGGTTAGCCAACCTTGTTTTCTTTTCCATTACGATCTTCACTTACACAAGTCTACGTTTTTAGGTCATTCGTCTCATGTTCAACGGCCTTCACCAAATGCCTCGGAGTCCCACTGATGCTGAGCTGGCTACTCAAGCTTTGACTGAGGAGGGAGCTTACCGTTTCCCCGCTTTTACCGCGTCAGATGCGGTAACATTGGTACTACGTACTATGCAGTTTGGAAAGAATACGATACTGAATCAATTTTAGGGACTATCCATTCGCAAACGATTTCGTGCGACCACGCGACACACCAAAGGAAAGGGTCTCGTCATCTCTATTCAAACCATTGCAGGACATACCCTCTTTGCATGCACAGTTGGTGACCTAGGACACGTCAGTGGAATTGGAGATGTTAGCCTAGATAGTTGGACTTGTTTGGAGGGCATGATCAATATTGTCAGACGAACAGGACATTCGAGCTTTTACGTGGAGAAAGGTATGAGTGCTATGAACAAGACACCTAAGCAGATGGGCATCCAAATCGAGTCGCTGGGCGTGAACGGTGGTGGTGCGCTTTATCTCAAGTCGACATGGTCGAAGTTGACTTCCTATTATTTTTTTAAAGCCTGTCCAATATGGTTGGAGGTGGGATCTACCAATCTCCAATTAACAAAGATATTAACCTCTCTTAGAATGCTCCATGTTGCCCAATCGCAATTGCAGCCGCATATTCAGGATCGTCACAGGAAGATCATAATGTGAGTTTCGTGGACCATGGTTCTGATGTCATTGAAAAATCACATTAAAAGCTTGTCGCAACTACAATTCGTGACTATTTGGCAAAATTACGAAGGAACAGTGAAGTTCCAAATGTGCCTGAAGGCCCGCTGCCTGAATTCACACAAAGAAATCTGCCTGAACATCCATCTGAATTACCACAAGGACATTCTGCAAACACGGTGAATATATATCTGATTGAATGGTTATTTACTAACAAAGGAAACAGGAATGGCCAGAGCCTCCACCTGAAGATTTTGACAGACATCCACAATCGCCTTACACTAATCTATGAGTCGGGAAATCACGAGTAGGATTGAGGGCCAATAAGCATAATTTTTAATTAGAAATGATCCTTATCTCCACATCTACACGTCCACTTCTGAGGATGGGCTTTCACTCTCGGAAGACTGTGTTCCTGCCTTAGGCTGGAACAGTAGACGGAGATTTTCTAATTGAAATTTTTTTTTTCAGTATTATCCGCTGACGGAACTTGAAGGAAAGGACACACCATGTTTCAGAAAGATTTGGCGTTGACCTTGAGGGGTGCTAGGGTCAATACCACTATCTGGTTCTCGAAGTTCATAGGTAGTCTCAGCATAGACTTTGGATCCCTTCGTCAAGCTACGAAGGAATTTATTCGATGTTTCGTTAAAGGAAATTACTCGGTGAAAAGTTGTAGGTGATGCTGGGCGCTCTGGTAGAAGGTATTGGCGTTAGTAGAGTCTTTGGAGAAGTAATGGCATTAACGAACCTCCGTTGCTGTCAGCAGGGGGTTGAATACCGCGCGTCATGACGGTGTACCTGGGAGACCAATGTTTATGTTTGGCATTTTACAATACGATGGGAGCATACACGAGGTATTCTTTTTCATTCTTCGTTAAACGCGTCTCCGGGTCCCTCGCAAGAGTCCCTATAAGTGTTAGTTTCGCCATGTCACGACCGCGAATTGGTGTTGTCGAGAAAGCCTGCTTTCTGATAAGAGGAGCATTCGCTAAACAAAATAACGCAACATACTCGAGTAAGGCTACGAGTAGGAAATCCTCCACGGAGAGCCAAGATCATGGTTTGAGGTGGTAAGTAAGGAAAGAACAAAATTATTTGAACTTGAAGTCATGTTGATTCTTGTTTACTATTTGACGAACCAAATATCAACACCGTTTCAAGTCCTGGTTTACCATCTGAGCCTGGAAATGTCTCGTCATAGAGATATTCGTAAACTCAACATACAAGGTGCGACTTTGGGTTATCACAACAATTGTCATTTAAGTAATTGCTATATAGATGAGCTTGACGATGGCGCACTCTCAGATGGAGGAGATTTTGAATTAACATCTGACCAAGAAGGTTGGCCGATAGTGTCCCACTTTACTGATTTGAGGCTTATCATTCTATAAGCTGCAATGCTCGATGGTCTCGTGGAAGTTCGTAGGATTATCGGTGGGGAGGATTTGTCTGGTCTCTCCGATAATGTTATCAAGGATAAGCTTTACGACTCCTTCTTTGATGTGGACAAGACCGTTAAATGGGCAGTAGGTCAGTAAAAAGTATGACATGCAAACACGGTCGATCTAAACAATGTCACAGAAGAACAGCAAAGGCGGCACTTTTCTAAGGAGCGTAAAGGTAAGCGTATACGTATCCATGTCTATTGTCTCCTTTCCTTGGATTCCTTGTGTCCTTGTCTGGTCGAATATGTCGGCTCTGTGGCTGAGAAGGTGCATGTCACATATCCCACTTAAATTATGACAAGCAAAGGAGCATTGTCTCATGTTCGCTATTTCTGTTTCTAGAACTGTGGGTAAATCAACAAGCAGCCCTCGATGACGAGCACGAGGATAATCGTCACCAAGATTATTCGCATAGCAATTCTGGCCAATACATTGATGATGATAATGTTCAGCATTATGCTGAAATGAGCACAGGCCCTCGTCTTCCATCCATATTTCTGGCACAACAACAACCTGGATTCGATAACGAGGCATATCTTGCTGTTGACAGTCCTCGTCCTTTGAAGAAGTTCTTGAGCACGATTACAGAGAGGACCGAGAGGACTGAACCTTCCACTCCATATCGTTCTCGTCAGCATCATCTGATACCAACTACACCACATTCATTCATGTCTAGTCCTACTACTTCTTATGGCAATGAACTCGGTATTGCATGTTGTTTGTTGCATGTGCTACAATTTCTTACAAATTTTTCGTACAGATGATAGAATGTCCGATAATTGGCAGGATGGCTACCAACACGCTGACCCCAACACGAGCCGACACTCCCCTTCACTGTCCGCGATAGAGCATCTCAATACATTCGACCCCCCACTCTCTAATTCTCCTACATCTACCATCACTCCTAACGATCACTGTCTGCAAACGGAAAGCGAGCCACTGTCTTCATTTGACAATATCCCCACTATCCCTGATTTAGAGTCTAAAACAAGTGACCCCATCAATCGTAGTGTGCTTCCACCTACGCCTCCGCCTAATATGCCAAGGCAATCCAAACTGTCCAAGCTGGCATCTTCCAGGGCTAGCAGCATCACAACATTGAGTTCAAGATCCACTGGCACGGCTGTTACTGGTTCCATTAAAACATTTCCCAATCTTCGTCCGTCAGCACAATCCGAACGCCCCCCGAGTTCAATAGCGACGTCGAAGGAACTCCCACCGCTTCCCCCAGTTTCAGAAGCCGAGGCTCCCGGCCAGACTACAGATTCCTTGAATTCTTCTTTTGTGCGTTTGGCTATTGAGAATGCTTTACAACTCGAAGTTCTGGATCGAGAAAACCTAAACCTCTCTACGCCGAAACGCACGCTGCATAGGCCTGTACCCCCGCGTTCAGAAACAACTGCTGATCGTTCTAAAACGCCACCAGCAGCAGACATAGCATCTGCCTCTGACGAAAAGAATATTTCGAGATCAAGGCCACTTACAGCTCCGATGTCGAGACCCGCCAGGCTGGCTCAAGAGAGGGCAGAATCAGTAACAACCATATCAGCCACTGGTGCTCAATCTCCAACTCCTCTGCCCTCCCCTTCCCAGAGTACCGCGTCCCGCGATCCTCGTCCACTTTCGAAGTTGGCCCTCCTCGCGCAGCAGAAAGTCGATGCTAGCAGGAAACCTAGGCTCCCGAAAACTACAACAGAATATCTTACGCCTATTGCGAATGGATCATCCGTTACAACAGCCATCACTACCTCTTACCATTCTCTCTTCAGCTTGACAGACCCGTCGAAACCGAATTTTATCCCCAAACTCAATGTTGTACCGTTGCAAGCGGTTGTTCCTGGCTCGTCTTCCTCTGATCAGAAGCAGTCCAAACTGGGGATGAAAATCCAGAGAGGCAAGAAGACCATGGGTCCAGGCTTCCCTTCAGAGGAAGAAGTTATCGCATCGCCTCTTTCACCTCTATTTCTTCCTAATAGTCGTGCTCGTGGGTCGCCTTCTGCTTTCGCGTCCGTACTTATCAATGATCGTATTCTTGCCAAAGATAAAAAGAAAGACAAAGACCCGAGGCGTAAAGGCAAAGAGCACAGGCGTCAGAAGGGGGGGAAAGCAGAAGGCTCGTCTACCCATAGTCATCCAAATAGGTCTCGAAAGATACAGCATGCTTCAACGATGTACCGTGACAATGATCTATCAAGTCCTCCACCGTTCACCTTTGACGACCCGAGTCCAGATGATATAGTGCTGAACTCACGCAAAGGTTCTTCTCTTGGTCAGAAATCGTCGGCAGTTACTCCATCTGCCAAAATGTCTGCGACGGGGGCAATTCAATAGGCAACTGGTTTCCTGTGTTTCTTTTGTCCTATTCTCTACAACCAATGTGCTTTCATTTATAATAATTGATACTTTTTTACAGCCGCAAAAGAACGAGAGAAGGCCTTAAAGCAAGAACAGAGAAAGGCCCCGATTCCGTCTGGTTCGCGTGGGACCACACCAAGCAGGGGACAAAAGAAGCTGACTGCAGCAATTGGTCCATCCACGTCGTCGAAAATGGATCAACGAGAGCTAGACATTACTGGATTGAATCTGACTGACACTATCTCCAACGAACAGGACGCCATCGAATTACCAAAGATGAACTTGACAAGAGACAAAGTGTTACAAGAGGCGAAGTTTGCACTAGAAGCCGAAGGCGAGAAAGGAATTAGCCTTGTCGTTATTGGTAGATTTCTGTGATTACATAACCGCTGTGACCTCTAATTTCACTCGCAAGGCCATGTTGATGCTGGGAAGTCGACCCTCATGGGTAGACTGCTGTATGAGCTTGGTAGACTTGACGAGAAGACAAGGAGGGCTAATGAGAGAGGAAGCGAAAGGATGGGTAAAGGGAGTTTTAGTTGGGCTTGGAGTCTGGATGGAACGTTAGAAGAAAGAGAAAGGTGAAACCCATCTTTTTTGTGAGCTCGGAAAAGCTGAAAGGTTTGAAGAGGTATAACCATGGATATTGCAATGCAAACACTTACGACCTGCCATCGGATAATCACCGTGCTCGACGCCCCTGGCCACAAAGATTTTATTCCGAACATGATTTCTGGAGCTGCACAAGCGGATTGCGCCCTTCTCGTAGTCGATTCCGCCACAGGAGAGTTTGAAGCCGGTTTCGATCGTGGCGGTCAGACCCGTGAACATCTACTGCTTGTTCGCAGTCTTGGTGTCTCTCAAGTCGTTGTGGCAGTTAACAAACTAGATCAGGTTTGTGCTGTAAATGATTTGCATTGTAGAGGACGTAGACTGACGTGTGTTGCAAACCAGGTCGAATGGAGCCGTGCTCGATATGAAGAAATTTGTTCGATCTTGCGCCCTTTCCTGCTACAGAGCGGCTTCCAACCTTCCAGAACAAAATTTGCACCTGTTGGGGCAATGCAGGGTGTCAATCTTGTAAATCGAAATGGTGTAGAAGCCGTAGAGCTGAATCAATGGTACAATGGCCCGTCATTGGTGGATCTGCTGGGTCTGCAAAATATCCTTCATCTACGTGCACAAATTTGACAGTCTGCAGATAAACTGGTTCCTCCTGTTCGAGACATACAGTGTCCTTTCAGGTTACCTATATCCAACGTCTTCAAGGGACAAAGCTCGGGTGCAGCTGTATCAGGTAGACTATCTGGTGGAATCCTTCAAGTTGGTGAGAAGCTGCAAGTCCTGCCAGCGGATGTGACCGCAATCGTTAGATGTACAGTGTTCTATCTTTCACGACCACAGATACTAATATGCCATCCATCAGCCATCGAAATTGAGCACGCATCGGTCCCCTGGGCTGCTTCTGGTTCAAATGTCACAATCTATTTGACATCGATCGATCCACTCAATCTCTGCATTGGCAGTGTACTTTGCCCAACATCAGATCTGGTCCCTCTGGCGACAGTATTCACCGCCCGAATTATTGTTTTCGATATTCAAGTTCCGATAACCTCTGGCGCATCGGTAAGTCATTGCATCTATTTCCCTTCATGAAATGGATCGATGTTGCACAGATTGAGATCTTCCATCACTCAAAAGAATTTCCTGCCACAACCGTGAAATTGATATCGACTATTGATCGAACTAACGGCAAGGTAATCAAACACAATCCTCGGTTGGTATGATTCTTAGAGGAATACCATGACGATTCTCACGGACAGTATGAGTAGAGTACTCACCAAAGGTGTTTCCGCTGAAGTACAACTTGCCTTGCGTACTACACAAGTCGGCGGCGTTGCTTCTGTGGCTCGGGGAATTCCACTGGAACCATTTGGTTCCAATAAAGATATGGGCAGAATTTTGATACGAAGGGGAGGAGACACAATTGCCGCAGGTATGTTGAATATTTCTAAAAATTTGCTCCTAACTCTTCGTGTCATAGGTGTTGTGACAGAAATCAACGAGTAGAATGACCTTCCAAGCAGTTTAAAGGAAGAACGTGGCCGATGTAAATTGCATACATATTGTACAAAAAAAGTGGAAACCAAGCCATGGCGATGTTAGAAATGGATAGTTGTGCTCTAGGAGCACAGAAAACAAAAACTAAGGAGTGTATGTGAAGATATGACAAAGGAGAAATCTAACTACTTGAACGCCAACCTTTAAGATCTCCTCGTCCAACAAAATTCGTAACAAGTCATGCTAAAATTATAAGGAAGATCGTATACCAGAAGAGATCGAAGGCATAGAGATTTCGTATGAAACCACCAACTATTTCTTCCCTTGGGCTTTAGACTTGTCACTATCAGATTTAAAATGATCCCTGATCCTTTGTAAGAAAGAAGATGTTCTCTTCTTCCCACTTCCACTACGCAAAGAATTGAATTTGAAAGACGAAGGCGAAGAGGGTGGTGATCCAGACGACGGGAACGAATGTAGTTTTGTCGGGGTAGTAGGCAAGGCGTTCGGAAGTGAATAGGCGGTCTCTGAAGATGGTCTTCCGGTCTTAACAGTGGAGGTATCTGCTGGCTGTGTCGTAGGTGCAACAACAGGTTCTGGGAGAATCTTGACCTCCTTTAGTTGCTCTTTTGGAGCCTCCGGTTTCTCAGCTTCTTCAGGAGGATGAACAGTTGGAGTGGAAACCACATCCTTGACTTCTTCAGCCGGTTTGGCGTCATCAGGGTGGGTTGGGGGTTCTTCCACTGGTTTGGCGGCTTCCCCGTTAGCATGAGTAACCTCAGGAACAATAGCGACTGTGTTTTCAGCAGAAGGCGAACACGTGTGTTTCTCCTGGGCATCAGCTGGCACGGGTACGACTGGCGGAGCGGAATCCATGTGATCAACGCAGATAGGAGACACAGCCTAGAGTTATTATGAAAGATCAAGCGAACATGATGTGAGCGACGGAAGCAATTCAGTGATCGTCGAGCACATACCTCTTTCGTCACCTCACCTTCACCAGCCTCCTTGTCAGCAATTATCTCACTCTTGGAGGGATAATCCTTCGGAGGCGCTTTAACTGGCTTGGGTGGGGAGATGTAAACATGGTTGACGAAACCGGTTCCTCGTTCGACTTCAATGGGCTGATCGTTCTTAAGAGCCCATCTTCCGTCGACGATAAATTTGTACAAAATTTTCTGGTTCCAAGGAACTTGAGCTGTGCCTACGAAGCCGGACGCAGTTCTTGTCAGAGCCCTCGAAGATGTCCACTGAAAGAATTTATTTTTTCAGCAACGAGGGGGAGTAAGATGGGGCTGACATACATTGTCAAACGTTCCGGTGACCACAACGCTATTGGGGCCGGTGTGCGGCCTGAAGCGGGAGAAGTACGGTTAGTTTAAGACTTTAAGTAGGAAAGAGACAAGGTGTAAACTAACCACTCGAATTTAATCTCGTGCAAATCCGTATCCGACATTGCGGGAAGGGCAGGGTGAAGGGTACCTTGAAATCGGAAGGAAAAGGTGGGCAAAGAAGATTGGACAGAAGAGTGGCATACTTATTACGTTTTGTGTGTATGTATGTATGTTGTCCATGACATGATTGTTACCGATCTGGCCTATGTCCCCGAAAGTCCTCATGTTTGGAACAAATTGAGGTTGCAATATACATTGATATCCGGAATCAGGTCCGACTACGGTTATATATCCTTTTGAATTCTCGACAGACGGGAATATGGTACAGATTTTTGGTCTGTTCTAATACTCAACGGTCGTAGCTGACAGTGATATTGTTCAGACATCCGAAATGTTGCAATCTGACTTCGGTGTTCAAGAACTCCGAGACCCTTTACGGCATTTTATGCAATGCGATGAGGAGCTGGAGGGCGTTATCTCGGCCGAAGGCTTGTCACGCTCCTCGACATCCACCTCTGAGCTTCTGACTGTCCTCCCACAACAACATCACTCAGTGGAAAACGGCCTGCTCGAGTTATCTTTCTCTCACAAGTGGGAGAACGTTCCTGATCCATTGTCCATCTCACTTCATGTAGATGCCTCTCCTGGCTGTGGAGGACTGGCATGGCCAGCTGGGCAGGTACATGTCATCTTACTCCTTCGGCATTCTCGGAGTCGTCTGATCAACACAATGACAGATTCTTGCTGCTTATCTTGTCTCAAAAGGACCTGAGCACTTCCGAGATAAAAACGTCCTTGAGCTCGGTAGTGGCACTGGGCTTGTTGGGCTAGTCATTGGCGCTTTTGGAAAGACGAATGTCTTGATAACTGACCAGGCGTCCGTGGGTCTTCTTCTTCCCAACGAGCTTCACCCTGACTTCCGTCATCTTTGATTTTATCAGCCCTTTACTCGGGATCATGAAGCAAAACGTTTCCTTGAATCACCTGCAACCATCTGTGAAAGTAACCGAGTTAAACTGGTTAGCATTTAGCAGTCTTCCGCAAAGAATCACGTTCCGAACAGCAGATTAGGGGAGAGCCAATTCCAACAGGCATACCGAGACCAGATATCCTTCTGGCGGCTGATTGCGTCTATTTCGAGCCTGCATTTCCTCTGCTCGTCCAGACGTTAGTTGATCTCTCCGATTCGACGACGGAAATATTTTTCTGCTACAAAAAGAGGAGAAAGGTGAATCTAATTGCAGTCTCTCTATGTATTTTCCGTAAGGTGTTTGTTAGGCCGACAAAAGGTTCTTTGGAATGCTCAAGAAGAAGTTTACCTGGAAAGAGGTGATGACAGTCATAAAATGGTCCTTTATCTGCTGCTAACTGTTAGAAGGTCGCCGACGATCCTAATGGCCACATATACAACCGTGAAGCGATTACCCTGATGCAGTTGTCCAAAATTTCGAAGCCATATATATAAAACCTCAATGTAGTGTCGCAGAGAAGGGATGTTATAAGTTGTTCTAGTACATGTACATACGTCCTGTCGGCGGAGTAATTATTATTGTAGAATAGTTTTGATCTGAGAAGGGCGTCTGTCATCATTCGTTAACGAAGAATACGTTATATCGTACCTGTAGTCCATGAATGCCTGCTATTTCCGACTTTAAGGTATCAGTCACCAGCCTATGCTGTTTCACCAGCGTCAGTCCTTGGAATTTGTCACTTGCTATCACAATAGCATAAAAGGTTCCACATCCGCCTCAAAGAGAAGGTAAAAATGCAAGGAGGAGCAAAACTCGAGCGAAATGCACACCAGACACATCTTGCACTTGTAGTTTTGAAGGTTTGAACGTCTCTGTCAGCTTGTCATAGATCGTCTTTTCTCCGTCTGTCAAGCCAGTTGCTGATGTGGAAGGTGTATTTTTGAGAAGTGCACTACAGGAGAATGTCCGAGCAGTATAAATGGTAGGAAAAGCACGTCTAGACAGTGCAAACATGATAGCAAAGTTATTGGTTAAAAGATTAACGCATCCAACAAGTTTTTTAGTCGAGGCCTGCTCTAATTTTAGAACTCATCTTTACCTGCTATGTTGAGGGTCCACACATGCTGTCGACTTGTACGGACTGTATTGAACACTCCTAGGACGTTCTCAACGCTCCGACAGACCTCATTTACCTTTTCCCCGATCTCAAGGTCCCAGCCTCTGACAAGGGTACCTACCAAGTTAACACCATCATGTTACCCGTCTTTGTATCGACGATTACTTCACTATAGTCGGCCCATCCTTAACCATCACGAGGAAAATTCATCGTCAAGCTTGCCTATCCTTCCACCGCCCTCCGTAGGCAGATGGCTCATGCTTTCTTCCGTTCTGGTGTTGGGCATCATCGTTGTTGGGGGTGTCACTCGCTTGACCGAGTCAGGATTGAGTATAACAGAATGGAAACCCATAACTGGCATCGTTCCTCCCCTCTCGCACGAAGAATGGACGATAGAGTTCGAGAAGTACAAAGCTACTCCCGAGTTTAAACTGTGCGTTTTCCTCACCAACTTTTTTATTTTGTTAATGACATTTTTACGAAAAAAAAAGACTGAACCATTCCATTTCGCTTGAAGAATTCAAACGCATTTTTTACATGGAATGGGCCCACCGTGTTCTCGGTCGAGTCATCGGTCTCGTCTTTGTTGGACCCCTCACCTACTTTGCCATCCGCAAAAAAATTCCAAAAGGACAAATTCTTCGCTTCACCACCCTGGCCTCCCTCATCGGAGCGCAAGGTGCGTTAGGGTGGTATATGGTCAAATCAGGCTTGGAAGATTCCTTGTTGGACACCCCTGGTGCTGTACCAAGAGTATCGCAATATCGGCTCGCTGCACATCTCGGGTTGGCATTCCTACTGTATTTTGGAATGTTTTGGTCCGGCATGGCCGTTATTAAAGACTGGAAGTTTGCTCATGGTACACCGTGGAGTGGATACAAGGGACACGACATTGAGAGAGTCTTGAATAATCCCCTTGTCAGGACTTTTAAAAGGCAGGCATGGGCTGTGGCTGGTCTCGTTCTTTTAACCGCAATTTCTGGCAAGTGGCGTACTCACGAGGTCCCCTTCTCAGAACTAAACCTATGATCTAGGGGCATTTGTAGCAGGTCTCGATGCAGGACTGGTTTATAATGAATTTCCATTGATGGGTGGTCGTGTTATACCTCCTACCGATGAGCTCTTTTCACCAGACTACGCTGAAAAACCCGACAAATCAGACAAATGGTGGAGGAACATCTTTGAAAATCCAACAACTGTCCAATTTGACCATCGCCTTCTTGTGAGTTGCGAACCGAATCCAATAATGGCCGTTTTGTGCTCATTAAGTCTCTCTCAAGGCTACAACAACCTATTTCGCCACTGCCTTACTCTATGCTCGTACTTTTAATCCTGCTTTGAAAACAGCTTTGCCGCCACTTGCACGAATGGCGACCGCTGCTGCCTTTGCCATGGCTAATGTGCAGGTGGTCCTTGGCATTTCGACATTGCTGTACCTAGTGCCAGTGCCCCTTGCTGCTGCACATCAAGCGGGAAGCGTGATGCTTCTCAGTGCAATGATACATATATTGATAACTCTGAGAAGACCCACCGCAGCAGCAGCAGTGTGGCGTCAATTTCTTGTTAATACAAAGAAGGGTCATCCATGATCAGAGAGGTCCTATTAACCTGGTTATCGGGACAAGTATTTGATGTTTTCATTCGGATCTTAAGATAGTAGGTTGAAAAGTCCTAAAAAAGTTGAATGCGGTTTTCTTCATTTCAAAAGTATCGACTATCATGAGAACCAATGACAAAACAGTTGTGAGAACCCGATATAATAAAAAAAATTTCAAGACTAAATTCATTGTCACCCCCGACTTGGATAAGAAGTGCAGATATAATGAGAGGGTTATCCCGTTTCTTGGCTACCTGTTGAACTTTGAGCTAGTACCTTAACAGGCCAACTAATGCGGCAAGCCGCGGAAGGTAGCAATTTGAGATCGCAGCCGAGTTACTTGTCCTGGAGTAAATTGATTCATGCATGAATCGTCAGAATAATCCATAAAATTATCTGAAAAGAGGATAATCAGTTGATTGATCAATGGGAAATACATTATGGTCATACGGATGGGATCAACGCCGCCGCCTGGGCAAGTGTCACGACCAATGGGACAACCAAAGGCCATCATGGCTTCCGGTGGCGTATCATCCACGTAATCACCAGGAGGTTTACAGCCTCCTTGGAATGGGTGAAACAAACCAAGCCAATGACCAACTTCATGGACAGCGGTCTATTGGAATGTCAATAAATGCACGTAACTCATGGAGATACTATGGCTACCTTTCCGAGATTATAAAATTTAGCTGATCCGCCAGGTAAAGTGGAATAAAGGATTGCTACGCCATCATTTTGCGGGTTATGGGAATAGTCGACTGGAAAGGTGGAATAACCAAGAAGACCCGCCGCACGTCCTCTTCTGAAGCTACGTTATGGTGAGACACAAAAGCATATCCAGACGAAAGCAAGGCCCACCCGAGGGTGTAAATATTCAAGTCACCAGCGCCACCCCTCCGGAGTGTTCTCTTCATCTCTGTCTGACCTGGAGTGCCAAGCCCAGCAGTGTTGAACCAGTCAGAGTTTTGTGTATGCGTTACTTCAGCTAGAGCCCATGATATATCGGCCGAAGAATAATCTACGTTCATGACCTTGATTTGTTCTTTGATCTTTAAGAGACTAGAGACAGCCCTTAATAGTTAGCCAGGAATCTTCTGTACGCGTCGTGGAGACGCACGGGACGTAACCGCCGCTGACAGTTGTGTTTTCGTAAATAACATGAAAGTATACCTAAGAAATAAATGCACTGCAGGTAAACAGAGGATTGACTCACATTAATGGAAATATGGCTGCGTGGATGCCCAGCAGTGGCCTCGACTTTCTTTGAGAGGTATTGTGCTTCCCTTTCGGCGGCCTCTTCGCTGCTTAGATGTGAACCGCATGTTCTAAACAATAATATTTTGAAAGCGTCCGTATGGTGAATCATTATTGACACACCTGTTTAGAGAAGTCGACTGTGCAATAACAGAAGACAGTGCAGTAAGTGTGCCGGCTAATTTGAAAAACAACATGGTACAGATCTTAAAGCAGGTCTGAGCAGAGAATGAATGTCTACAATCAGAATTGACCTCTTACTATAAGTATTGGTCCTCTTCCGATTACATCTTTCTCATGTAGGAGAAAGTCGTGTAGCACTCGTAAAAGATCCCATGGGTTGCTCTCCTGGAGTGAAACGTGTTGCATGTGGTATCAACAGACCTATTTTTTGGCTGGACGATAGACAATATGATGCACGACAATGTCACAGGACGGTTTGTAGGTTATTTAAATCAGAATTTCCTGATATCGGTTGGCAAGGATGAGGACGGACACTAATGCAGCCTACTTGTCATGATTAATGCAATCGTGGTGATTTTGCCAACCCAAGTCGACTTGAAGGTCCTCCGATGTTCCCAGGTCACCCCAGCAATCACTCACCACGAAATACTAGTAGTGTGTGAGAAGGTGCAGCATAGATTGTAAATAGAATAGAAGTCCAAGTTAAAGCACTCGCGTGAAATGGTTTTGGACTAAGAAACCTATCAGTCTGAAAGAAGCCGTCACAGTTGCCAAAGTGCAAGCGGTTGGAGTCACAAAGGGAAGGCAGAGACGAAGCCATGGCGCTCAGGACAGAGGACAGCACATCGACAAGCAGAGGGAAGCTTATATTCTGAGTCACAGTATCCTGAAATTCTCCTGTCGTGATCTTCGCGTGGCGATCGTTGTCACCAACACTTGATTTTCCGACCACGAGATCAAAATTACTGTAGGAAGTCAGGACCGACAGCAATGAAGAGTCAAGACGTGTCAAGTTTTCGATGAGCACACCCATGTTCATAATCGCCGACAGGGTTTCGTTCCATGGGACATCGAAGTAAGTCTGAAATTGGGCAGAAGCCTGTTGAAAGTGACTTGGACAAAGTACAAAATGTCGGCAAGTTGATCATCCTATATCTTTTCGTCAAGCGGTTAGTGTTACTTGCACACTGAATGACGACTGTACGCATACGAAGGAGGAGTATGTCGTAATATCCTTCAAGTTCGTTAAGTGGAAATGTGACAAACTATAATCAAGCCTCATCAATTGAGTATGTTTCGTCGACGTACGAATGGGATCTTCGCCAGAGCTCGCACAAGTAACACGGCTAGTGCTAGACTCTTTGTTTAAGTGTTGAGTGCGGCATCGTTGGACCAATCCGAGTGTTGTGTACACGTTACATTCTTTAGAAACCAGTTAACAGTTAATTTTGACCGAAAAATAACTGGTCTTCATGACCCTTGCGTTGTAATATTTCTGTTGTATTTTCATATGCAGTGAAAGAGCCTGAAATTTCACATAGAACAAGATCTAGGCAGAACATGAGTACTAGTCTGCGTAGAGGATAGTTTTTTGAAATTTACAAACCTCACACTATGTCGACATAATCATTTCCCCGCATTAATACACTTTGAGGGCAGTCAGCCGAGTCTGAGACAACAGTTACGACTGTCAGCCATTTTAGTTTTTCCATAAAGAAGGGAGATGGGGTGAACGGTGAACGTTGAACCCGTGACCAATCTGCCTCAGTCCTCTCACCAATATTAAATAAACCTTTCAAAGAAGCATTATTACATGGTAATACACATTGATCCAAAAACTTCCTATCCCGACATCTGCACATCTGAATCGAAAGGCACTGGCAGGCCAGCCGCTCCCATCGCCACCTTCAAGTCGAACTTCATCAAGAATGGCAAAACGTCTTCATTCTCCAAGATCCTAAAAGAACCATCTGTAGCAGGCTTTTTTTCATCTTCACTCATCGGACCAAGAATTCCAATCGAAGTGTTTTGAAATGTGAGCGCCTTGTCTTGTTGGAGTGTCTCTCGGAGGGCGTAGAGTCCATGTGTGATCAAGTCTTCGAGAGAGGCTGATAAATCTGATCAGCTTTTCTTTGATTCTCAAGGAAGTTAGAGAGAGAGGGTAGTTGGCACACACCATCAGGGAAACGTTCAAAATTTTTTTCAAGATAAGTTTTAGCACTTTGGCTTCTAGCACCAATCGACATGGCATAGTACTCGTAGGAATTTCCGGTCGGTTGGAATTCATAGAGATGAGGACCACTCGAGTCTTTCCCGATAACAAGGAAACCAACTCCATAAGGCCGTCTTCCATATTCCTGAGTGTTGACTTGCGCCTCTAAAAAGATGTGCAGTTCAAAAACCAAAGCAAAAAAAGAGTGGTTCCCCCCAAAATACGTACTGTCAGCAATGGAAGACACAAGTCGGTTCACTGGGACAGGGCGGTTGAAGAGCATTTTGGAAGACATGGCTTGTTGGCGCATAAAGTTACTACAAAGAGAAGAAATGAGCATCAGGATCGTCATTTTTCCACCCTGTACCTACCTCAAGACACGAGCATCGGACGTAAGACCCGCAATGGCGATACCAACATGGTCATCTATCCTGAACATCTTTTGTTGATATGAAGCGAGCTCGCCTGTCGATCGCTGATACATATACATGATTAAGAAAGTATTTTTTTTTAAAAAAAAAGGTCAAAACTCACCTTAAGAGCTAGTAAGATTGCATGCGTCTTGGACCTTAATCCCACTGCAGCCGACCCCTGCTTCACGGCTTCAAGAGCATATTCCACTTGATGCAATCGTCCTTGAGGAGAGAAGACAGTGTTGTCCGAATCGTACGTGTTTCTAAACTAAGATATCTTTGTAGAGACGCGTTCAGTCATGAACGATTAACAATCAGCGCACCATGGTTTCTGGTTGAGATGTGTGATAATATGAAAGTAAGGATCAGGGTGACGCGTTCGCTCTTTCTCAAGTAGTAGTCACGTGTTTTCAAAGGGGTTCTTCTAAAATTGACATTTTTACAAAGATTTATATATGTATGTTGCCAATCCTTGTGTCATCTCCCTTTCTTATCCACTCGCCACTCCTTAAAAATCCCATCCAAGCTCTTATATAAAAGGTGACCGGGAAGGCATCTCACAATCTCTCCAATACGTTCTTCAGCTTCAGCTTTACCTTTTTCACCAAGCGCCTTTTCGGCATACTCTGTCGTCAACCTGAAGATAGCTAAAACAGCGAGAGACACATGAGTTTGCTGCACCGCATGAGCAGATCCGAAATTAAGAGCAGAGAGGAGAGGTGCAGCGACATTAGAAGTTATCGCCGGAGTGGATTGAGAGAACGCGGTTGCCCTTTCGCCTCTGACAAGGCGAAGCAAGATCTCCAAGATGTGGTCGACCTCGGTCATATGAGTCTTCAAAAACCTTTGTCGTTCGTTGATGGCTCCAACTGGAGAATTAGACGCCCAACCCTCAAGAACTGTCCAGATCGTCGGAGGCTGAAAAGGCAAAAATGTTAAAGAACGATAGTAGTCAAACAAAATATAATCTACCGGATCAGGATCTACAACATGAATTTTCTTCTCCCATCCATCAGCGGCATCGCCAGCAACCCAAAACATTCGTCCAAACATGCTTTTAAGCCAATCCTGGATGTCGCCTGTTTTGGCCCATTTGGGTTCTGACAATGGCCGGATAGTATCAAGATATACAAAAAGTTGAAGACTGGTTGAATTGGCCTTGAAGAATGGAGGTACAGTCGGATCAAGGTCAGCAGATTCCTGAGAAGGGGCAGGGAGTGCAAGGTAAGATTTTGTAACCTCGGACAGTCCTTCACTCTAAAAACAGCAAAATTTTTTAAACATAAAGCAACACCAAATTCGCAGAAAGAACTAACCAAGATGCCCATTAAATTACCGTCTTCCTGTTTCTGCACCTTAATTAGAACCTCGATTCGACCTTCTTGTCGGAATAGTTTCAACGATTCGACCACTTCAGCATTGATTACAAGACGACGATTACTGCGGGCGTATGATATCGAAAGTCGGTTTGCTGAAGGTGTTCCTCCTGCCTTGCTATCGATCTTGGGAATTGACGCAGAATGACTGTCATCATGAGTTACGATAGATACAGACGGTGATGCAGGAGGTTCAGGTTGGTGTTCCAGCTGAGTGGCTGGCTCAGTGACTTGAGTTTCCTGGTGGCTGTTGGTGCCGGGACTGTCAGTATCAATGTCAAGTAAAGTGGGCTCTGAATAGACGCCCATAGGTTGCGAAGCGGACGGCTCCGTCAACTGGTCCTGTGCCTCAGTGGGCTCAATAGGGTCAGCAGCAGCAGCAGCAGCAGCATGATCAGGACTGTCAAAACGTGATCTGCGTGAGGAGAAATATAGAAAAGAAACAATAAAACAAGACGGACACAGATGCAGAAGAGAATGCAGGAAGAGAAGCGGACTCAGGAACATCTGGCACAACGCCCGATTCTGCAAGATGATCACCCTCCATCTGGGAGGTGTGGCTAGGGGAGCCCGTAAATAGGGAAGTGGACTCGGCGGAGCCATTTCGGATCTCGCCTGGCTCAATAGAACCAGTAGAAATTTCTAAAGAATTATTCACTGAGCCGTTCAGATTTTTATTATCAACGGGTAAGGTCCCTTGAAGGAAAAAAAAAACCGAGTCAGCGGGGGTGCGCGAGAGCGATATGCCCTCTTCCCAACAGAGGGGCCAGAGGGAACTTCCACACCGACAATAGCATCTTGGAAAAGATTGCTTACCATCAAAGAGAGCCTCGTTGACATTCCGAGCATCATCATCGTCCCCATTATGCTCGTCAACATTCACGATCTCGCTGATTTGCAGCTGATCGGCATCCTCGGACTCCTCTCCAGGATGGATATCGGCTGTGGCTCTGGTTTCGTCCTCACCTTCAACGATTGCAGCCATCAGCCAGTCAGCCTCGCTAGGGGTTTCGGCGCTCTGCGCAACATCACCCGTTACACTGACACGATCTTCATTCATGCCTACCATTTGAGGCGGAGGGGGAGGAGCCCTGACCTCTTCAATATCTCCATCATCATCTTCCAATTTTTTACGCTTGCCTTTCCTCGTGTCCATCGGGGCTTCAACATATGAAGCGTTATGAGGAATGGGGCGCGAATCATCAGCAGTGACTGGTGTATGAAAATAGATCCGGATACGAGAAGGAGGAGGAGGAGGACTAGGATCGAGAACTTGAGATGCTTGAGCATCGGTCATTTCAACTTCCCCTGCTTGAGCAGCCGAAGCCGACTCTGTCTTTGATACAACTTGATTTCCCTCTCCAACCAAAGAATCAGCGGTTTTAACGTCTTCAATCGTTCCTTCTTCAGAGGACTTGAGACTTGAATGAGGACCAGAATCTGATGTCGGAATTGTACCCCAAGTCCATCCCAAATCTGGAATTTCCAAACCAACGATCTTGAAATCTGTAAGAGTGCGCCTGTTTTCATCCCTCTTACCGCCAAAGCTTGAGGACATTGTTCCATCTCTGGATCCCAAAGCGTTTCCATCGTTTCTGTTTCCGCGACCAGAACCAGAATGACCTTGATTACGACCTCGAAATGAAGCAGAATTCGAATGAGAATAGCCACCGCCGCTTGTTCCAGTATTGAAGGAGCCACCGCGACGATTGTGAAAGTTTTTGTCACCAAAGTTACGGGAACCGTGCCTTCCAGGACCTGATTGTTGACCGCCTCCGCCACCGACGCCACCACCTCTGCCACTGCCCCCTGCTGAAAAGCTTCCTCCTCTTCCCCTTCCACCCAGGCCACCTCTGGCACCGGAAAGCGAACCACCTCTGCCACCTCGAGAAGCGGCGCCACCCCTTCCAGCGGATACATTCGATGCAGCACCTCTTCCAGATGGCCCGGAAGGCAAAGGAGGCCGGTTAGATCCAGAACTAGGGGGAGGAGGTGGTGGTGGTGGTTGAAATTGGGGTTGAGGAGGCGGAGGATTGTGGGGGTGAGAA
Organism: Inosperma sp. D86; assembly: GCA_026262225.1. NCBI lineage: Eukaryota > Fungi > Basidiomycota > Agaricomycetes > Agaricales > Inocybaceae > Inosperma > Inosperma sp. D86. The sequence goes on from JAIUJM010000016.1 coordinate 73,029, forward strand.
TGGTGGTGTCTATTACTTGCAGGGCCATCAAATCGCTGGCGTTTCGCCGGGGGATGCTGGGGCGAGGGCTGGTGGTGTGACTGTGGCGGATGGTGGGGTGGCAAAGGAGGGAAGATTTGAGGCTGGGCAGGTGGATGGGGATACGCTGGCTGAACGACGGGCTGTAGAGGGGGAGCTGCTTGAGGAACGTATGGCTGAGAATAGGCGGCGGGTTGGTAAGGATTATAGGCTGGCTGGATTGGCGGTGGCGGGGGCGGTTGCTGTACTACTGGAGGATGATATTGAGGATGATGGTGATGTTGTCGTTGCCAATTTTGCTGATTGCCATAGCCATAATTTGCATAAAGCGCACTCTGCTCTGGAGGCGGCCGAGCGGGCTGTGGCGTCGTCCACTGGTGATTATAAGGCGCCGGTGCTTGCTGCTGTTGCTGCTGCTGCGGGGCAGCTCCTGACCACCATGCAGAGTAATCTGGCTGAGTCGATTGCGGCGGGGGTGGACCTGGAGGCAGAGGAGGCTGTTGAGGCGTATAACTCGGCGTTGGCAAAAAAGGATTTTTGTTCATGTTTAATGTTCAAATCAAATCATCATTTTCATCGATTTTTCTATTTTGTTGGGTAATTAAAACTCCGATATCTTATACATTTCCACAAGGCGCCGAAGGTAATCGCGTCACAATCTCTTGAGCTTGTGTGGCTTGTCGTCGTCGTTTATGTTCAGCTTGACGCACTATTACAAGTCATATCAGCGCACAACTAGAGTAATGAGCACACCCAACTGGCAAAAAAATCTCGGTGAAGGATATATCGTTCATGCGTTGGCTTGACTTGCTCTTTCTTCTCATCCTCCTTCTTCTCTTTATCTTTCTCCTTGTCCTTATCCGTCTTCTTCTTCTGTTTCTCCTCCCATTCCGCCTTCACTTTTGCAATTTCCTCAGCACTAACCTTCTTTCCTTCTTCCTTCACCAAGACTGCAAACCCAGAGTCAGACAGGTGTCCCTCACACGTATATAGAAAGTCAACTGTATTCATCGTCGCCAGCACCGTCGTAGTTGGCTTGTAACAAACATAACACGCCTTGGCAGTTCCTGCTGTCTACTCTTATAAGCTAGCAATTCTAAAGCCAAGGCATTGACTTACTCTCTTGTAGTAAAGGTTGTTGAAAGACATGATATACTGACAGTGAACGCCGGCGCTGATCGGATCCAATCATCTTATCTCCGTTATTCTCATCCCCTATAACCTCATCATCTTGCTTCAAATACATGTCTGATACCGTTGGAAAAACCATCACCTGCAAAGCAGCTGTTTGCTGGGGTGCAGGCCAACCATTAAAAATCGAAAATGTCCAAGTAGCACCGCCCAGAGCTCATGAAGTCAGGATCCATATCCTCTACACAGGTCAGCTACTATCCCCATTGCTTTTTCTCCATGTTTGATTCACTCTCTCTGTCTAGGTATCTGTCATACAGACGAATATACAAGGAGTGGTAAAGATCCCGAGGTTTGAAATCCCACCATATTTCAACTTTTTCTCATCCAACCTTTCAAGGGTTCATTCCCTGTCATTCTGGGCCACGAAGGCGGTGGAATTGTCAGTAAAACATGAAAATCAGAGCCACGTATAATAACAACTTATTTAGGTCGAATCCGTAGGCGAAGGAGTGACAAACGTCGCAGTTGGAGACCATGTTATCCCACTTTACACTGCTGGTGAGCCCAAAATTTCCCGAACAAGACAAAGAGTTGAATTCCCCAAAAGAATGCAAGGAGTGCAAATTCTGTAAGAGCGGAAAGACCAATCTCTGCGGGAAAGGTACAATTTTTATTAAAATCATCGCGTACTATCTAATCATCATATAGTTCGCGCCACTCAAGGCAAAGGTGTAATGCCCGACAACACCAGTCGATTCTCCATCAACGGAAAACCCATCAATCACTTCGTGAGCCTTGGCACTTCAATATAATTTCATCATCCAATTCATTCTAAATCTCCAGATGGGAACATCCACCTTCTCCCAATACACAGTCGTAGCCGACGTATCCGTCGTCGCAGTCAACAAACAAGCACCTCTCCAACGTGTTTGCTTGCTCGGATGCGGTATAACCACAGCCTGGGGTGCCGTCAAAAAACAACCAGGAATCCGTCCGTCTTCCCTCTTCCATACATAACTTATTATATTGATGTAATATATACAGCGGGATCTACAGTTGCCGTATTCGGGTGTGGCGCTATCGGTCTAGGT